>JACXGJ010011730.1:0-19240 GCA_016801105.1 Esox niger | reverse complement strand
GTCCTGATGGGCGGGGCTAGGTGTTCCTGATGGGCGGGGCTAGGTGTTCCTGATGGGCGGGGCTAGGTGTTCCTGATGGGCAGGGCTAGGTGGTAATAAGATGAGACTGTCAATCTCCCTTGGTCTGGGGCTCCATGCAAGATCTCACCTAATGGAGTTGCAATGATCATGAGAACGGTGAGAGATCAGCCCAGAACTACATGGGAGGATCTTGTCAATGATCTCAAGGCAGCTGGGACCATTGTCACCAAGAAAACAATTGGTAATGAAGGACTGAAATCCTGCAGCACCCGCAAGGACCCCCTGCTCAAGAAAGAACATGTTAAGGCCCATCTGAACTTTGCCAATGAATATCTAAATAATTCAGAGGAGAACTGGGGGAAAGTGTTGTGGTCAGATGAGACCAAAATCGACCAAAATTTGGCATCAACTCAATTTGCCGTGTTTGGAGGAGGAGGAGGAATGCTGCCTAAGACCCCAAGAACACCATCCCCACCGTCAAACATGGAGGTGGAAACATTGTGCTTTGGGGGTGTTTTTCTGCTAAGGGGACAGGACAACATCCCCACATCAAATGGACGATGGATGGGGCCATGTACCATCAAATCTTGGGTGAAAACCTCCTTCCCTCAGCCAGGGCATTGAAAATGGGTTGTGGATGGGTATTCCAGCATGACAATGACCCAAAACACATGGCCAAGGCAACAGTGGAGTGGCTCAAGAAGAAGCACATTAAGGTCCTGGAGTGGCCTAGCCAGTCTCCAGACCTTAACCTCATAGAACATCTGTGAAGGGAGCTGAAGGTTCAAGTTGCCAAACGTCAGCCTCAAAACCTTAATGACTTGGAGAAGATCTGCAAAGAGGAGTCGGACAAAATCCCTCCTGAGATGTGTACAAACCTGGTGGCCAACTACAAGAAACCTCTGACCTCTGTGATGCCAACAAGGGTTTTACCACCAAGTACTAAGTCATGATTTACAGAGGGGTTAAATACTTATTTACCTCATTAAAATGTAAATCAATTTTAAAAAACATGTGTTTTTCTGGATTTTTTTTTGTTATTCTGTCTCTCACTGACTCTCACTCTCAAATACACCTACCATTAAAATTATAGACGGAACATATCTTTGTCAGTGGGCAAATGTACAAAATCAGCAGGGAATCAAATACTTTTTTCCCTCACTGTAGGTACTGCTCTTGGGCTGTACTAGGCACTGCTGTTGGGCTGTGCTAGGTACTGCTGTTGGGCTGTGCTAGGTACTGCTGTTGGGCTGTGCTAGGTACTGCTGTTGGGCTGTGCTAGGTACTTCTGTTGGGCTGTGCTAGGTACTTCTGTTGGGCTTTGCTAGGTACTGCTGTGTTTTGGTACTGGGCTGGTGTAGGTACTGCTGTTGCTGGGCTAGTTACTGCTTCTGTACTGGGCTGCTGCAATTTTACTTCTGCTGCAGTTTTACCTTCATGATTTTGACTCCCTGTTCTAGCTAACTGCCTTATAGAGGAGGAGAGACAGGGCAGGGAAAGAGGGAGTGAAATTTGATTTCTCTATATAAATAAGGTAAAATAAAAATAAAAAGAGCCAGTGAGAATAGAAAGAGGGAGAGAAAGAAAAAGTGAGAGAAAGACAGACAGACCAAAGCACCCTGGGCACATTAAAAATGCGTTTTCTCTTTAGAAATCAATAATGTCTGAGCGCTGTGCGAATCACAAGAGTCAACATCACCTCCAATTTATTCATTCATTCCTCCAAATGAACACACTGCAGTGATCGACTACTTTCTCTCCACTTCTCTCCTTGCTTTTTCTTTGTCACGGGATGGACTCACATTGGCTTGTTAATCTCTGTAACCCAGGAGTGTAACTTTTGCCTGATAAACAAGTGGACTGAACAGAGGTCTGTAACACCAGTTAACATCTGCACAGGTCTCTGGATTAGAGGACTGTAAACCAGCTAACATCTGCACAGGTCTCTGGATTAGAGGTCTGTAATCCAGCTAACATCTGCACAGGTCTCTGGATTAGAGGAATGTAAACCAGCTAACATCTGTAAGTCTCTGGATTAGAGGTCTGTAAAACAGCTAACATCTGCACAGGTCTCTGGATTAGAGGTCTGTAATCCAGCTAACATCTGCACAGGTCTCTGGATTAGAGGTCTGTAATCCAGCTAACATCTGCACAGGTCACTGGATTAGAGGTATGCAGGGGACTGATTGCTTCATCCTGCTCCAACTCACAGCATGTCATGCTGAACCCATTGGCTTTCCATACAGCAGCAATTTCGACACCATAGGCAACACCCAAATGTGTAAAACAACTTCTGAAATTAGTTAATTGTACCTGAGATTCTCGTGTCCCACTAGATTAGGCTGTAAGTATTCCTTAAGCACTAAGGCACTAGGGGACGTGGTACATAGCCAATATACAACCGCAAATATCTATTTTAAGATAATGCAACATGGATTTCCTAGATGTAATGCCTAGTCATTGTATACTGGCAATATCATATTTAAATCATGAGGTGATATTGCAAGATGTGTCATTGGACACATGCAAAATGTACAACCCCGTTTCTAAAAAAGTAACACTGAGAAAAACGTAATGAAAAACGCAATGCAACGATGTGCTAATCTAAACCCTATATTCAATAGAAAACAGTACAAAGACAACACGTCAAAAGTTGAAGCTAAGAAATGTGGTTGTTTCTTGAAAAATACATGATTTTGATGCCAGCAACCTGCTTCATGAAAAGCTGGGACAAGTTCAACAAAGACCGTCCAGCGAATGCTGAGACTCGTGTGGACAATGCAATTAAGTGGAGCGTTTCTTTTATAAGGTAAGAGGATGAGCATAATACATTCAAAGATTTTTCCAAATAATCTGCAAGACGTAACAGCCCAACATTTTCTTGCAGCAATGAAAATCCAGAATGCGCCACATTGCTCTCTGTGGAGACACACAGGTACTACTCCCCTGGCAATGCAGAAACATATTGCATCATCATTCCCTGTATTTTTACATCTAGGTCAGTACTGTAGATAACTGGTTATTCTGTTCTACAAAGTGAAACATGCACATTTGAAATGAGAATCATCTTTCCATGTCGTCCCCTGTTGCTGTTACCCTGAAAGGTCCCCTAGCTGAAGCCTACTAGCAGTGCTCCAAAGTCACACACACACACACACCTACAGTACCATTAAAAATGCATGGAAAGTTATAACAAAATTAAATACTCAACTGAGCTCGAACATCATATTATCTACCACAGAGCGGACACTAAACGTGTCTTTTTTCATTCCAGTAATTATCATCATTACCCATGGAACCTGGGAGCAAGAGTGCACACTGGCTGCCACACACTGGCTGCCACACACAGCTGCCACACACTGGCTGCCACACACTGGCTGCCACACACTGGCTGCCACACACTGGCTGCCACACACGGCTGCCACACACTGGCTGCCACACACTGGCTGCCACACACGGCTGCCACACACTGGCTGCCACACACTGGCTGCCACACACGGCTGCCACACACTGGCTGCCACACACGGCTGCCACACACTGGCTGCCACACACTGGCTGCCACACACTGGCTGCCACACACGGCTGCCAGCTTCCACCGGGGCTACGGAGGGTGGAGGACGTGGAGCATCAGATGCACCACATACACGACCCCTCCGCCCAACCCCCAGACTAAACCCCCAGGTGATTGCCAGGGAAACCCCCAAGGCACTTGATGCAGGGCCGCTAAATGTGGGAACATGAACAGGCTTTGTTTCATTGGAGGTTTTGCTCAAATACATATGCTGTCACAGTTAACACGAACGTTTGGGATCAATTTAAAATGATCCATTTAAAAATCTATAATAATCTGGCACTGTTTGTTTGCAATAACATACTGGTAACGTTGCTTGTCACTAGTCACTTGTCACTAGTCACTAGTCACTTGTCACAAGTCACTTGAATCCTGTCTAAAAACAATGGATGAGCTTTTCAGTCATGAAATGTGAATACCTCTCTTTGCACTCCCCATCTCCATCTACAAACCCATTGAATGAGGAGGCCAGCAATGCCTCCCTTCTCTCTGACCCTCTTCGCCAACTGATCCCGAGATGCAGTGTGTGAGTGACGCTTCCGGCTAACACTTTGCATGTTGCATGGTAAACGAAGACATGTTTTTGCTAGCCTAAGCTAAGCTAGCCAAAGTTAAGCTAGCCTAAGCTAAGCTAGCCAAAGCTAAGCTAGCCAAAGCTAAGCTAGCCTAAGCTAAGCAAGCCTAAACTAAGCTAGCCTAAACTAAGCTAGCCTAAGCGTTACTGTGTCATTGTCAGTTACGTTACTGGATAAGAGGGTCTGATATGTGTTTCATGCACTAGTCTAACATAACAGTTATGTATTTGCTGCTTCAATCAAGAGCACAGTGGTAGGAGATGGTAGAACTATGGGATCAAAGACAAGCAACGTTCTGTTTTGATTTATATGGGCTACAAATAGACAATGGCAGTTATTGTTTTAATTTGGGAGCCGACGTTTAACACCCGGGATTGATGGACATACATATATAAATATATATATATATATATGACAGTATTATATCTATATATTGCATACATACAGTACATATATATAATTATATTTATATGATTTCTTTACAACAGTAAAACTTTGTTTGTGTTTAGAGAGTCCTCACACAATAATATAGAACTGATGTTGGAGGTAAATAGAGATTTTTTTGTTAGGTTATTGGACCCTGTTCCCCAGTGATTTTTTGCACACTTCAGAATGTGCAACACCTAGCATTGTTGTTTACGTGTGTACAAGTGCACATTCGGGCGTGTGTATGCCAGTGTGTGTAAGCACACGGTGTGTGTGTGTGTGTGTGTGTGTGTGTGTGTGTGTGTGCATTGGAACAGCACTTCTGCAGAGAATAACAATAAAGAGGAGCTCAAAGTGAAGCTCTCACTCAGCAACTTTAATGCTGGCGCCGCGTACAAAGGGGTCAGAGCTTACAGTAATTTCACTTTTCTGCATCGATATTCAGAGCATCTCTGGGGCAATGAAATCCTTTCCTAAGATATAGAAGATGTGTTATTTTTTGGTTTGCCAAGTCAGCCATGCGAACACACTCTGTTGCACATTATTATACACCTTCGACCTACCAATCACAGTGTAAAACAGCACAGGCCTTAACAGCTCAACTCTGCATGAATTCAGTACTTGGATCCAAAGCACTTAAGTCATCTTAGATTATCGCTAATGCACCATCTGTTTGTTTCACACACAGCAAATAATTAAAATGGAAGATGGAAATAAATAGCATAAATATCATGTCCCATGTCGTCCATGGCATACTGAAAGAACAAAGGATTGTCTCGTTATGCAGCAAAACTTGTCAAAATAAACATCATAATACTGGAGCTTTAACTTTACCAAACGACTGCATTTCGTTTGCTAGACTGCACTCAGCAACTGTCCACATGTTTCACCTCACATCATCTTTCAATTATTTAAGATAAAATGTGGTCTCTTTTGATGTAACACTAATAGGCAAGGTTAGGCGTAAGCGCTATCTAATGTTAGCTATGGTTCATCTAACCTTCAGCACTCAGCAACCCGCTACATGATATTAAGATTAGAGATGTCAGTTGTTCAGCCTACAGTATAGTGGCTAAAGAACTACCAGGCTATATAACCTCCATACATATATATATATATCCATGGTTAATAATCTCTGAGTTTACTTAGTTTACTACCATTCCAATTTCAATAATTTTACATATATACTTTTACATACATACAGAGCGGCGTTTCCACCAGACAATGACAAAAAACACGTATTCCTTTGACCTCAGGCAGCGAAAAAGGTTTACAATCTACAAGATTACCCAGAATGCTGCGCTAGCAAATACATCTCCACTACGCATGTATCATATGTTCATGTATCTAAGACAGGCAGTTTTAATTCTGTATGTTGATTGGCAGATACCCTTGGAATAGGAGTCTGTTTACCACATACATTTTTACAGCACTAATTCCATTGGAAAAACTGATTTATAACAACAAAAAGGCTTCTTGGCAATAATCACCATTATTGCCAACTGCTTTGCTTAAGAACAGCTCTGAGTGGTCTACTGCCATAACAAAGTATGAAAACGCCAGTTAGATCCAGACCCCCTTCAAAAAAGAAATGGTGATACAGGCAACAGTCACTCTCTACAGCTTATTCCCAATTCTACGTAGACTCATAACTTACCTGAGACTTCACCTCAGTCCCAGGCGCCACTACACCACTGCCTTGTGGATCTCACATGGTGCATAAAACGCCCCTCCCTCCTTCAGGTGAAGTTTATTCATCCAATCGTGTAGTTGTGTGTCATCAGTTAATTGCTGGCTCATTAACACCATTCCAATACTAAAACTGGTCAAACCAGTCTCTGGACAGTTTATTGTTAGAATTCTACAGTATGCATTGAAGGTACGTAGAGTCTTTATAAAGCACTTCTGTCTACGTACTTAATGGTTTTTACAGGTCACTGAACCCTGATCAGTGTGAATCCATACCACCAGTGTTACTCATGTCATTACAAGATTTTATATTTCTGACTGAAAGTAAAGTATTTTTGTTAATCCAATTCAGTGTTCATAATAAAAATGCACTGCGTTCACAAACATGTTTCACTTGAAAGTAAAGTGGTACAGACACAACGCAGAGTGTTGAAGGCCAACTTGCTATCCCCCCTGGTCCAAGCTACAGCGTTTTGGTGAGCGAGCCTTATCTAGGGATGCTGTATCGGCATGGAAACACCCTCCCTCCAGCCACCCATGAGTGAATCTGTCCCCATCTTTCAAGGCCCCCTAAAGCTCCACCTCATCAACGAGAGCTTCCTTTAATCACAACACAGGCATGCAAATGCACCTGAACTCCACACACACACACACGACCCCTCTCACACACACACACGCACGCACGCACGCACACACACACACACACACACACACCCCCCCCCCCCCCCCCCCCCCCCCCCCCCCCCCCCACAGACACACACACGCACACGCACGACCCCTCTCTCACTCACTCGCACGCACGCACGCACGCACACACAGTCATGCACCTTCACATGTCTCAGTAATGTCAGTTGGGTCGATGCGTAGCATTGTACAACTCTCAGGTATTTTTCATACTTTTATACTCATTAGCATTCAAACATTCAAATTTCAAAAGGCTCCTAGCAAGCTGGCCAGCCGACAGTATTATGGGTTGTTATTGACATAACGAGGGAGTAGGAACCTCATGCATACACCCCTCACTCCACGACACTTGGACACAGTTGGAATTGAAATAGTCTGCACTGCTAGAGACATATTTGGTGTCCCTCGTTGATAATAACCAGAAACCAGGCAAGCCTACTTTGCAGTTGGTTCAAGATTTTAACCTGCGTTACCCATGTGGAAGGCTGTATAATTAACCACTACGCCACAGAGCTGTACGTTAGACAGGTGTCAGCATAGCCTCTTGTCTCTACCCTGAACAAATCCATATATATATATGGATATATATGGATATATATACATATATATATATATATATTAAATATTGATACTTAGTTTTAACTGCGTATTAGCCAGTAATAGGCTTTACCAGTATCTACTAACTTAACGGGAATAGTAAAAAAATTTGCAATAGCTAGCAAGTCTGCCAAAGCTATTTCATTTCATGGCATAAGAAAGTATTATTTTCTTTAATGGCATAACAACATACTTTTTTCTTTCATTCGTGAATGACATTCATACAATAACTGTAATAAAGGTGACGATAACTAACTTTTACATCAATTGAAAAGACGAGCGAACCCTGGAATGTACCAGAAGTAGTCGCAATACTGTACAATGTTGTTTTATTGCGGCTCACAAATAAAATTAATAATTGTCGTTGCTTTCAATAGATTCAAACTTAGGTCTTTGTTTCAGACTTACAATAATGTCGATACTGAAGGATTTAGCCAACAAAGTTTTCGATAATACGGAATCATTTATAATGCGTATTGCCTGGGTGGAGATCCGAATGGGGGATCTATAGTTTACAGGCCCACTTCTATAACCACTTCTATATTTAAAAAGGGGAGTCAATCACTCAGTAAGAGACATTCGCTCTTCTTGGCCGGCTTCGCTTTCACGGTCCAGCAAAAAGCAATCCTTTTACTGGATCTAGTAAGTACAGCACCAGTCAAAAGTTTGGACACACGTATCCATTCAAGGGAAGGTTTCAGGTGATTTGTGATTTCTTTTCTATATGACCCCATGCAGCCATTACACAGTAAAAAATGAAAACCACTGCCAGAGATCGGTGATGCGTCTCTCAGTCCAGTCAAAGATGTATCTTTATGTCTGCTCCCATTTGCAGTTGGTTCAGGTGAATTTACGAAAACCTCTTTACTAAATCATATATATACACATTATGCTCCGTGTGGCAATCTGACATCAGTGGTTCCTCTCTTCTATTTCAAACATCCCGTTGATCGAGACAAAACCGGATCCATTTCACAGTACCACATATCACGACACTCACCTGTCCAGGTCCATTAGAAAAGGTCTGAGACAGAAAGGAAAGTAGAACACAGTGACACTGTGCCTGGAGCTTGGCTGGCAGCTAGCCCCCCAGATCAGTAGAAAGCCATGTTAGTGACTAGTGGGTGAATGTTTGCTAGGGTTACCAGTACCACCCTGTGGTACATTTTCCACACTAAAACAGTTAACAGAGTCTGAAAAGTGGAACTGCATTTGAAAGGTCTGACTGTGAATCTTTGTAAGCAGGAGTCAATACTAAAAGGATTTCTCGGCCAGCTCCACAGCACTCTATTTCTGTGAAAATGAAACCTGATATGTTTTTTTAATCAAATGTAAAAAGGTATTGATGTATTTTTCAATATTGTGTTGTGTTGATGTTTTTTTCACTCCCAAGTTTGGCGAGTTTCTAAATGCTTTATAATTAAATGGGAAAACAGAAACCCCTTTACCTCGACTGCTTAGATGTTTTTATATTAATGTTTGTGTTATAGACAAGATTGGCTTGAAGTTAACGTACAGTAACGAGCATGAAATGCTCACCTGAATGCAATACAAATGGAAACATTTATTTGACTTCACCTCGACTGCAAATGATTCATACATTATCCCTGTATGTGTCTTATAGAACAGCATAATCAGCTTCATTGGAACAGGCAGGATGGCATTTGATGTGTTATAAAATGTTTGTAACACATAACAATCACATACACCATTCACCTGGGCGACTTTGGTTGGCCTAATATGGCACAGAATAGTGGAATCTGGTGACGTGTCTAGGCTCTAATTTCATTTAAAAAGAATAAATAACACCCACCTGGAAAGGTGCCCCACCTGAACAGTTTCAACAGAAAGGTCTAAACAGAATAACCTAATAAGATGAATCACAAATTGGTCTACTCAGGCTGACATAAGTTCTACTCTGGAAGAATGCTGTCTTTTGTACAGATTTTTTGGGTGTGTTAACTTTGTATTCTGTAACACAGGCTACTTTTATTCTGCAACAGGCTTTGAGATTGTTTAGACTATTGTGGGAATGGCTATATTTTTGTCTTCTCAAAAATTGCTTGAAACCTTGATTTTTTAAATTCACATTAGACACACGTCATAGCTTGCTTGAAAATAGCCAAGCCAAAAATCAACCACAATAAAGTCCTGTGAAATGTTTTAGTAACACCATGTAAGCAATCTATTGGTTTTGAAAATGTTCCTTGTCCAACAGTCAAAGGCCTAATCCTGCTCATATTAACAATCCATAAAAGCGGTTGCATCTTTACTGCTCCCGTCTTCCTTTTCCAGCAGAAAGCAGACTTCCAACAAAGAGCGTAGAGAGAGCAGACATGCACAGCGATTCAGTTCTGTCCAGGGTGGATGGCTGTCAGAGACGGCTGCCTTGTTTGGTCATGCTCCAGCAACAGCTTGTGGTAAGGCAGACACCTGCCGTATCAATCAGGTTGTCGGTCAGGGAATGCAAGTCCTCCCAGCCAGTAGTGGCAGACCAAAACTTCCTGGTTGAGCGAGCACTGTGATAAGACGACGAATGGCTTGGCGAAATGTGCATAACAGGACCCATGTCTAGATCTTTGACTCTCCCAAACTTGCTGGGTTGTCGTTGCGACGAGCCAGAGCTGTCGTTGAAATCTGAACATTGTGAAATTGGTAGGGGAGTTGAACGGAATAATATATCTGTATTCAGCCTTCACTAACATCACTGGAAGACAGTGAGGTCCTACCTGGGAGTGCAATTAGTCCTGCTCGCCACAACATCTCTCTGCTCCATGCCAATATCTGATATAAGCCTCTCCACTGAAAAGCTCTTCTCAGTTCAGAGGCCAGTCGGGGAAATGGGGCAGCATAATGATTTATATTGCCTTCAGAAAAATTGTTTAATTAATTACAAATGCAACAGTGTAATAAAATAAATAAAAATAAAAACTCTTTCACAATAATAACAAAGAGTTATTGATCACTGTTTTCGTTCCCATTTGTGAATATAAAAACTGTTGTTTTCCATTCCACAGATGATTTGACTAAACTTTGTAATAGCTTAAGATGGTTCAGGGAAATACAGTTCATTAATCTATAACATATAAAAAACACCAAAAAATACCTCTGTTTGAGATTCTGATCCACTAACATCACTGACTAAAATAAAACATGTCGTATGCTAACAGTAGCTAGCTGTGTACTATGGGCTAATTTAATATGTACAGATGAGATAATAAACCCTTATCTTGTCTGCAAATGCTTATGAATTATTGAATTATTCAAGAGTTTAAATGTGGTTTAGTTGCAGGATTCAAAAGTGTAATTTCTATTTGAAGGAATGTTGCTTGCATGGTTGAATACTCAATATGCTTAATGGCTATTCATTATAATGCATTACAATATTCATGCTAATTATGTTATTGTCAGTAGGACAAAAAGACATAGGAATTAAGATGCTTAATAACACCATTATGTACATTAAAAGGTTTGTCTCGATACTGCCAGATTCACATCAATCTAACAAACACAAAATCAGGCTCTTTGCATGCCTTTCAACAACCACATGAATTGTCCTGTGTCCGAGCAACACTACAACAACACCAAGGACAATGAACTGGCAGGTCAAGAACTTCGAGCAGGTCATTTGGGATGAAACGTCGATGCCCACCTGGCATGCAGTGGTCGATCAAGGTCACCACTCCCCATTCAGAACTGTGTGGTCTAGCCTGTCCAGCCACCAGATTGATCAAAACAATGGCTTTAATAGGAGAACCAATAATGCACAGTAATCTCTTTAGTTCATCCCTTTCCCCATACAATTCAATTCCCAATTCCGTCTTTGTGTATTACAAGGACGTACGTGTGTGTGTGTGTATAACAAGGACGTATGTGTGTGTGTGTGTTACAAGGATGTACGTGTGTGTGTGTGTGTTGGGATGAGTAAGTGTGGGATCAAAAACCCAACACTCTGCCCTCCATGACACTCTGTTGTTAAAGGCACCTGTGGATGTAATATATTAACGCTTCACATGAGCCACTGTTTACAGTCAGCTGCTCCGTGTCCATCTGATGCAGTACACTGATTGTCTCTTGTCTACCTTGATATCGCTTGTGTTACCCAAAATAAAATGATTAATGAAAACAATTAAACAATTCATTCTTAATAATCCTTACAGATGTTACGTATAAAGGAGGAAGACAGGTTAAGTAAGTGGAACTATGGGTTTTTAAACTTTTTTCTGGCAGTGGCAGTTTTATGGTATCGCAGGTCAGACTTGGGATGGAGATCAGGATCTTTTATGAAACCGCTAATGTTGGAGTTTACATTAAATGTTGAAACTAGCTTTGTTTCAAAAAGGTCTATTGATTAACATGTTTTTCTTACTTAAAGATTAATCCTGAAATGTATTGCCACTGGTTGCAAATTGGCACTGTTGAGCCAAGATGTGTGTCCTGTGTCGTGATGTGCTGATATACGCACCTTTTCATCAAAACCACTTGCTTCAAACTAGGGATTTCATGGCTAACACGTGCATGAAAGGGATTCTGATTATGCGCGTATAAACGACACCTTTCACATCAAGCGCATATGGATGTTTAAAAAATAGTTTGTGATACGCAAAAGTCCGGGAACACGTCTTCAAATAAAGAAGACAAAGGCAATTGAGAAGCCAGAGGTTTGGATAAAAATATATTTTTTTCATCAACCCTGTACAACAATGAAGAAACGCCCCGTTCCACCCAGTCGTCGATAACCTATATATTTTTGAGCCTGTTAAAACCAGGCAGCCACTGTGGGGCTTAGATACAGTCCCTCTCACATGCACAGCTATTACATCCAGGCCCAGTGGAGGCCCCTTTGTTGTCTGAGTTGTGCTACACAATTTACAGAGCACCTCAATCAAAAACCTATTTTTACGAGGACAAAACTGTATTCTGCTGGAGCATTAAAGTGTATTATCCTCATGATAAAAGTGTCTGCCGGTACTGTCTTGCTACATGGATCCAGTGGCTAGTTCGAGCGGGCTACTCCGTCTTTCTCCAGAACATAACAGCAAGAAAATGCTTGTTGTGATTGTATGACATTTTAAAACCTAATTGCAAAAGGAACACAAGACACATATTTCCAGAGTCAAAGAGACTTGGCATCTTGTAGATTGTGTGTTTATTTGACTATTCATTCCAAATGTATAGGCGGCAGTGTACAAGGCTACTAGACAGCAATGATTTTAAAAGCTACATTTATTGTTAATGTTCAACATAGCTTCTGGCATTAAGTATTATAAGTTGGCAGTCTAGCTAATATGTTTTGGGTTTCCAATAAGCTAGTTAGGACATTACACCAAAAGAAATAAGCTTTAACAAAACCAAATTATACTATTCTTGAGATCTATAATAACTAACAATTTAACAGCAATAGTTGATGTCATCCTTAGATTTATGACAATCCTTAGAAGTATTTTTATCCCAACATGTTAGACAAAACAATGCATTTCTACAATACTGTTAGAAATAATTATTTGCGAACCCGGTTGTCAAGGGAGTTTAGATCATTTGTTTACTGCAGCATTAGATAGTCCTGTTCCTGAGGTTACGGACCTGGTCTTCCTTACACAACCTCAATCTCATCTCACTCAGTCTCTTCTCACTGTAATGTTGGTTACAAGCTGTTATATACATTGAGGGACGTGTTTAACCAGCAAAGCCAAGACAGTAACCCCCATGCCAACTGGTCAATGTAAATATTCCTGTGGTTATCAGAGCGCAACCTACAGAGAGAATCTAAACAGAGGGGTTTCCTGTTATTCTCATTATCTAGGAACATTCACTTCCAATGAAAATTACATTCACTTTGTAATTGCTAATGCTCAGATTCCACAAAACAGTGTCAAAATTCCTTGCATCCTCCATTTTGGAATTTTGAATGAATGAAATGTACACAATGGAACGCCAACTGCCGCGCCCCTTTAGAACCAAAACATAACCTTGGATACTTAACTTACTTAATGTTAACATACTTCATGTAAACAAAACACATTTCAGTCATTGTCCTGATGAGCTTATCCAGAGCAGGTTACAATGAGTGAATTCACCTCTAGTTTCCACTGTAAGTAAGACTGGGACAACTACGAGTAAATGTCACCAAACAATGCAGGGCTGCGCGTTAGGGAGCTGCACCAATGAGATTGTGGGATTAAATCAAATGCGACTTGCGACGTGTGACTGTGCCCGTGTGTGTAGTTTCTGTGGAGAAGACTGAGTGACACCAATCCCTGAGAGACACCAAGGACTGGGAGGGGGCAACGACGCCGTCTCTATTCTGATTGTTTGCGGCTGACTTGACCTTTACGTGTTCCAACTAAACGCCTACAGGTTTCCAACCCGTCGGTCTGTGCCTCCACTCGGTATGACACTGAACTTGCAGACCTTTGGCGCGATAGAGAAGCAGTATGGATATGTGTCTGCAGAGATTGGAATACCGTTTCACCTGCATTCTATTCCAGTCGTCGGCTGGACTGGATGATGTACATCAAAACGGGCAGTATGGTCAGTAAAGCTAGCATAGCTAACATGGCACCGCAGAAAGAAGAAAGGATTCATGAACACACAACCTGGTTATTTGTAGGATGCAGTACATTTGATCGGAGCTACATAATTGACTTTGTCAAAGTGAGGCAGGACCTCCAGAGGCTAGTGAAGTCATTGGCTGCCATCTCCCCTCCGTGCAAGGCATCTACCATAAATGATGCCTAAGGAGAGCATGGCACATTATCAAAGACACCCAGACTGTGGTCTGTTCACACTGCTGCCGTGTGGTAGACTTTACCGGAGCATCAGGGCACACTTCCAGACTCACAGTATTTCCCTCAGGCCCTAAGGCTTCTCAATCAGCAACACTGATCCATGATCATATTGATGACGTGAACTTACCAAATGCTCTGATGTCTTTCTATGTACATTCAGTCTACATTAGAATATTTTAATGTACCGTTCATATGCATATAACACGTACAGCTCTAGAAAAAAATTAAGAGAACACTGCTATTCTTTTTCTATCCTTTCCAAAAAATGTTGAAAAGGAACATTTTGTGTGAGGAACAGAATTGTTCAATTTGCAGTGGTCTCTTAATTTTCACCCTTCTGCTCCTCACTCAAAATCTTCCTTTTTGACTTTCCTGGAAAGGAAAGAGAAAGGTCCAGTAGTGTCTTAATTTTTTCCGGAGCTATATATTTAAAATATTCAATACTTCCACCCATATTGTTCATATTCCCAATTCTAAACTCTATAAAATGTCTGCTAGTTTACATTGTCATTCATGTTATATTTTTGCTGTAGACATTTCATAAATTGTCATTCATTTTATATTTTTGCTGTGGACGTTTCATAAATTGTCATTCATGTTATATTTTTGCTGTGGACGTTTCATAAATTGTCATTCATGTTATATTTTTGCTGTGGACGTTTCATAAATTGTCATTCATGTTATATTTTTGCTGTGGACGTTTCATAATTCTTAATGCATAGATGTCGTGTGCCACGTCACAAGAATGAGTTGTTCAGAATGACACTGTTCAATTCGATGCATTTGATCAACAATCATGCTTTTGAGCACCTACTGACAGGACACAACAATATCCAAGAGTCAGAGAACCCAGGAGTATTTATAGGACTTCCCAAACGGCGCAGCGTTTAAAGGCCCGTCCAAAATGTGTGGAAAGATTAAAAATAATTCGAATATATCATTCTACATAAGTGAAACGTGTCTGAAAAGGCAGCCCAGGTGACAGTTTGTCTGCCAAACCAAGTAGCAGAGTACATTTTGGGCAATAGAGAGGGCTCAGTAGACCAAACAGAACGGGACCAAGGCCGATTGACATGCCGGGTTAAATGTGTACAAAAACATTAAGACTTTAATTGATTTCCATCGGCTGTTATTAACTTCAATGGGGAAAAAAGCTTTTAAACTGTTTGTCTGCTTGACTACAGATGATTCATTTCAAACTCAGACTGCTCAGGAGATTTACAGAGAAGTGGATTGCCGCTTTCAAGGACAAAATACAGAGAAAAGCGCTCAAGATTTTCTCTCAGAAATGGACACTACCTTTGCTATATTTTGACAGTGCTGGTGGCGCTTCAAGTGCTCATTCATTGACATGCCAGGCTAGATTGGGAGGAAGACTTTCCCAGCCAGCTTTAAAGAGAGCAGGAAGTCCTTCACTGACTTTCCGCCAGTATGTTTAGATATTGAATAGAGAAGTTGATAAGAGAACGACATATACAACATGAACCCTAAATGAAAGGCAGAGCATTCCAAAATGGGTAATACTGTGCTGAACTACTGAGGTGACCCTATGAGGCTCAGCTGTTATGGATACCTAAACGTAGACTGGCCATTTATGTAAATGGCTGAAGTAGACAAAGTCATTAGTGAATTGGCGCTGTCAGTCTACCTCCTGTTCTAAAATGGAGTAATTTCCATCTAACAGATTGGAACCAACATGGCTGCGTATTGTGCCAGAGAGAGGTGAGCAACCCTACCCATTTAGTCGGTCCTCAGGGACAACTTTAGCTGCCCCCAGGGTTTCCCTGTCATTAGTGGACATCCACTGGAGCAAGGTACACTGCTTGTGGCACTTTCAAGTCCTATTTAGTGTTTCTTATCTATTTCCTCTGTGTGCAGTAGCATGGGACTACCCACATAGTTCATCAGCCTTGCCAGCAGGGAGACAAGCGTTGCAAGCGTTTCGACACTCAACAATGGATAGACATGTGTCAGCGTCAGGAGAAGTAGGTGAAGGACCATACATGGAAATAATGATCTGAATTAACACAAGGGAGATTATGGAAGCATTGATTTTAACCCAATCATGTTTAAAGTAATTACTTGTTTTAAGCGCGGTATGTTCATTATGTTTTATGTTACACTTCCTAATGCTGTTGTGACCCACGTAATATTATGCAGTTACTAATAAGACAACTCATCAGCATGTTTAGGGCAGCTGACATAATGCCTGGGTTGAACGTGCTCTTCGCGCTACTATAGAAAATCCCCATCATGTTAAATTGCTGACCGAAGGCTCTGAATTTAATTGCTGTACTACACATACTTCAGCGGGTCATTTGATTTCTCTTTTGTTAGTTTTGCTGGACCGCGTAAGCAGGGCCGGCCAAGAAGAGCGAATGTGTCTTACTGATTAAGTGAGTGACTGACTGACTGACCCCTTGTTAAATAGCGTAATGGTTATAGAAGCGGACCTGTAAACTATAGGTCCCCTGTTCGTATTTCCTCACAGGTAAAGCCAGGTACGCGTTATGAATTATTCCGTATCGACAAAAACTTTGCTGGCTAAAACCTTCAGTATCGACATTATAGTAAGCCTGAAACAAAACAGCTCACGGTTAAATTGCGACTGTTTCTGGTGGATTTTTTAAGTACACATCCATGCATCCGTTTTGTGTCAGGATAGACAAACACATTTGCTGGCTACAACACATAGTAGTAACGTTATAGTAAGTTTTAAATAAAACTGTATACGGTTATATTGTGACTGTTTCTGGCATTGAAAAATAAATCATCAGTCTTGCTAGCAATCAATCAATTCTTACGATTATTCCTACGAAGTTAGTTGATACTAGTAGGCCTATTACTGGCTAATGAACTGTTGAAACAGCCCGTAGCAACATATGTGTTCAGGGTAAACACAAGAGGCTATACTGACACCCCTCCAATTCAAAGCTCTGTGGTGTAGCAGTTAACAATACAGCTTTCGACGTGGGCGAATTGCAAGAGTTTGAATCGCGAGATGGTCTTTCTATTGAAGAGTGTCTTCTTCTACAAAGAGCTTCAGTAAGTTATATGCATGAACATGCCTTTTTGCATGGCGTCTTGTTAGCTGCTAGGATAAGAATATTCTAGCACAATAGGGTTAGAGTTTAAATTTGATGTTTATAAAACCAATCAGAGTAAAATAAATATTTTGAAATATTTGTTCTTTGCATTTGGAGCATATGGTATAAATTATGTAATTTGTCTGTTGTTAATTGGTCGAGTGATATCACGCAGTAGTTGAGGTAAAGTCTCAATTCATATTACTGAGGTAAAGGCAGTAGAAATTATTTTGATTCTATAACTATTTGTCAGAAGGATGAATGTGTATAATTTCATTACTAAAGTTAAACTAGTAAGTATTTTATTTGTTACGATATACCATTGATCGTCCATTCACACCCATGTAGCGTGTTATAGGTATGTGTAATACACAGTTATTTTCTACTGACACCATTTTGTAGTTCTAGTGAAAAGGAAAATATTGTTTTGGTGGTTTAGGAAAATGCATATACAGTATATAAAATGTATAATGTGATAATAGTAATTAGTACAGATTTAGTGCTACTGTGTGCAGATAGTTTTTTAGATTGTGTCCTATTCTATGGTTGAGCTGGATCTTGAGGGCAATCCAGTCTCAGTGAGTACTCAAGCAGAGAGGGAACGTTTGGAAGCAGTGTGGCCAATGCTTTCCATTCCTTTTCTCACAGAGAAACGGAACTTTTGGATTCAAGACAACCGAGTCAGATTAGATTGAACTGTTTTGTCTCATACTACCCGGGTAGAGAAAACCTGAACCTTTCCAAACTAAGGAAAATTCTTTTTTATTTCAAATATTTTTGGGATAACAAACAATTATAGGGTTGAAGGTGAAGACTATACATAATTGTGAACATTTCCCATTAAGGTGAATTTTGTAATAAATGTGGCAGGAGAAAATTGTGAGAGAAGCCACAGAGGCCAAAAATCTCTTTGAAGGACCTACATAGTTAAGTTGCCGTGAAAGTAATTGTGCACCGATCAATTATATCAAGAGCACGGCATAAAACTGGCCTGTATTGTAGGGTGGCAAGGAAGAAGCTGTTACTTCAAAAGTGCCATCTGAAAGTGGTATCACAGAGCTGCAAAGTGGGAAAAGGTTGTTAAAATTTATGAGACAGCTGAAGAATAAATATGTTGGGCAAGCAACATTGTAGTTTTTAGAATAAAACAAAAAAAATCATTTTACTCAAACACCTATGAATAGTAAAACCAGAGAAACAGATAATTTTGCATTGTCTCTTGATTTTTTTGTCTCTATAGGCACACGCCTCTCTTTGTCTATTCAAAAAGATATTTATGGACTTGCATGAAGTGAGTGAATGTTTAGGACCAAGGCTATATTACACAATGCATTTAGTCAAGGCGGCAAAGCGTTTAACGCCAAATATACACAAGTTGGACACATTGTTTTAGGAAATAGAATCAATCTAAATAAAACATTTTGTACTTGCAGGTAATATAATTTTGTTTGTAAATTTGTTGAAGGACGTTTAATACAATAATAATACTTGGATCCGGATGGACTTGGGTCTGTTTTTCATTTTACTCTACAGTCCTTTTCGGAACAGATCTGTTTTTCTTCAGGTCCATTCAGAATGGGTCTAACACTTTTTGTATATTAATTTACGCAAATCGGGTCAAGTGGGAAAGATGTTGTTCAATTTAAGAACAAATCCAACTTTTTGGACCCGTGAAAAGACCTCTAGACTGAATACATTCAGAAGCCACTGTATATATTTACACCAATCAGCCATAACATTATGACCACTGACAGGTGAAGTGAATAACACTGATACACCCATCAGCCATAACATTATGACCAC
>JACXGJ010011729.1:0-19243 GCA_016801105.1 Esox niger | reverse complement strand
GGAGGTGTTGAGCCGATAAACAATGTTTACTGGTAAGTGGAGGTGTTGAGCCGATAAACAATGTTTACTGGTAAGTGGAGGTGTTGAACCGATAAACAATGTTTATTGGTAAGTTCCGGTGTTGAACCGATAAACAATGTTTACTGGTAAGTGGAGGTGTTGAACCGATAAACAATGTTTACTGGTAAGTGGAGGTGTTGAACCGATAAACAATGTTTACTGGTAAGTGGAGGTGTTGAACCGATAAACAATGTTTACTGGTAAGTGGAGGTGTTGAACCGATAAACAATGTTTACTGGTAAGTGGAGGTGTTGAGCCGATACAAAGTATTTCCAAGTAGGTTGAGGTGTTTAGCCAATACGCAGCGTTTACAGATAGGTGGAGGGGTTGAGCATATACAAAGTGTTTGCAGGTAGGTGGTGCTGATCAGCCGATACACTGTTTACGGGTAGGTAGAGGTGTTGAGCCGATATACAGTATTTACAGGTAGGTGGAGGGGTTGAGCAGGTATAAAGCATCAAGAAAGGGTGTCTGTGTGTATACAGTATCCTTGTGCATTAATAAACTAGTGAGGACCATTCATCAAGCGTCCGTTTTTCAATGATGACTTCCTATTAGAAAGCATGAAACAGTTGTTGGATCATTTAAAAAGTCCCTTATTTTTCTATGCATACACACATTCTAAAATTCCATTCCTAAGTACATCGTTTCTATGGAATATTGATGTATGAGGTCCCAGAATTCCTCACAATTAGAGTAAGCCTTTTATAGAATCATATTATAATTAGGTTTAGGCTAAGGTGGTTTAGAATTTAGGAAAGATTTGGTTTTATGATTAGGGTAAAGGTTATGAAAAATATGATATTCAATGGGAATACATCATGATCCTCGAAACGTCCTCACAAGTTTAGTAAAAGAAGTGTGTCTGTCTCAGTCAGTTATACTACTACTGTGTTCACAACGGAATCTGCTGACACCAAAAATAAATCTGGTCAGCACAGTAAGACTTTAGTTCAGTTAATCGGGTGTGAAATACAAACATATGTAATAAATAGAATCTGATGACAAATCACTAACCAATTATATGTATGTAGCTAATCAGCCTGTAACTGAAACCTTCCCTTGAGGTAAAATGATACCCTGTCAATAACATGTTGAGACTACTACTCTGTGGGACACATGGGCTGGAACACTGAATGATTCTTTTAGCAGAGTCAAAGTTACACTAAAAGGAAACAAGGAGATAACTTTTTTTTACTCAGTCTGGTTTTGATAAAGGCCCACAAATTGGCTGAGATTGGATCCGGGTGGGACTGCAAAAAGACAGGGAAGTAAAGTGATCACTGAAGAACCGTACCAGCAGAAAAATTAAAACAACAAAGCCCAACAAAAGCAGGAGAAATCTGTAACGAGCACCACATTGTCATTCAAGCCAGAAGTCCTGACAATTTGTCTCTCTCCCCACTTTCCTCACGATCAGCTTTCCATTGTTACCCACCATGTCATTTTTGTTCTCCATGAAGACACTGAGCTTCTTGAGGAAGTTGACCACCACCCGCAGTAGCTCCTCATCCTGCCGCTCCAGGGTCTTCACTAGCATTTGGACAATGTTCTTGTTCCTCATCTTGAGTTCCATCCATGTGTCCTCAGCCAGGTTTAACAACAGGTACAGACCCACTGAGGAAAGGGGAGGAGATTGGAGAATCAGATAGTGATCCAACTTGCTCTTACCCATAGGCTGGGCCCCACATGGAACCCTCTACACTGTGTAGTGGATTACTGTTAAAAAGGTGCCGTGTGAGAGACATCTTTTTCATTCTGCTAGTCCTTATAATGTTCTGTACTCTACCTTGTAGAAGCTGTTCCTGCTTGGTCAGTAGGCCTTGGTACTTCTTCAAGGCTTTCTCATGTTCCTTCTTCACGTTCTGGTTCCCAGGGTCATTGTCACGTGAGATCAGTCAAGGAATGATTGCTCATGTATTGAACCATGATTGCGACCTCCAATAAAGAGCAACAATGAAGTGCCTTTAATTCCACAGTATTATCCCAATGTAGATAAGTCTACATTGAGAACAGCAGTGAGCCTGAGGGGTTGACTGTCTGTGAAATAAAGTATGTTGCTTCATTAAGGACCTCAGCAAAAGGATATAACCCTGTTTCTTCTTCTGCAGTTCATCCTGCCAGAGGTCATACTTCTTCAGCTCGTGTTCAATGATGTTCATACAGAGGGCTCCAACTTTGTAGTGCGTCACCAGCATGTGGAACTGTGAGAAACTGGTGATGGGGGAGAAAAAAGCATTACAAGGGATACACTTATTCAGAAGTGTATTTATTATCATAACAAACCTAAAATGCCATGAAAATAAACTTCTCCCGATTCCAATTTCTCATTAAATGTTTTCTGTTGTCTGACCTTTATCAAAAAAACAAAAGTCAGCACCTGAAAATTTGCCATTACTGAAAGAAGCAACACGTCTGTTCTTTATCATAGTTCTAAGAAGAAAATATCTGACACTTGGCCTAAAGAATTTGACATGTGCCAGACTCACACAGGAAGGAAAAAAAAAAACATCAGAATGACTGAGAAACATCACAAAGTTTCTAAATGGCCTGTATCAATGACCAGACATAAACCGAATTGAGATGTTGTGGCAGCACCTGAAATGAGTGGATAATGCTCAAAACCCTATGAAACTTGCTAAGGTAAAGTAATTATTCATTTGATTGAGGTAAAAAAAATATTGCACAAATATTATTGCAAAGGATAATAATGAAATAACTACACTGAACATGCATTATGGGTTCACTCAGATTCCCTTTATTTTATTTAATGTTTTGATTGAAAATCAGAGAACATTCAAATATTTATGTGTTAAAATTGTGAAAGTGGACGAATACCGTTTAACGGCACTGTATTTGGAGCACAGTCACTCAGAGAGCTTAGCCAGGAAAGGTCAAAGACCAAAAAAGGCCGAAAGTTATTGTGTAACTGTGTATTCTATCTCCTACTCATAAACATCCAGACAGAAACCCAATCATTGCAAAACCCAAATGCACAGCACTGACATGGTGTTGGGCCAAGAAGGACTATCAGTTTTCAGAAAAACATATTCACTCTCAAAACTCAAATAACTCTTGACAAGTTGTTTATAAACTGGTATTATCCTATCAAGGATTATTTTAGTGTTTTCCAATAAAATGAACAGTTTTGCATTATGTTGTCATAGTTGTGTGACTGCTGTCAGAGTGAGGGAGCTGAATGAGAAGTGAAAAAAGCTGAGGATCTGGCGAGAGAAGGGAGGAGAGTGGGTTGAAAGAAATGGAAGGGAGAGAGAATAGAAAGAAGGTGAGAAAGTTGTGTACCTGGAGAAGCAGAAGAAGATGCTGATGATGGTGGTTGTGAGGTCAACACTCTGTTTCCAATCCTCCCTCAAAATTCTGGCCAGGGCTCCCAGGGCTGTTTCTGATGAGCAGCAGACGTACAGCCAAGTTAGAGACATACAGCCAAGTTAGAGAGACATACGGCCAAGTTACAGAGACATACAGCCAGGTTAGACAGACATACAGCCAGGTTAGAGAGACACTTAACCAGCACAGAGAAACACACACGTTAGAGAGACACAGCCAGGTTAAGAGAGACCCAGTGCAAAGATTGAGAGAGACCCAGGTGGGGAGGTGAATTATCAAGAAAGAGGAATATTGATTATTTGAAGATGGACACTACCTCCCAGGGTCCTGGGACATGAGCTATGAGTGTTCGTCATTTTGAAGACTAATATTATTTTGTCCTCTTTCCTTATAGACCTTAGACTTTAAGGTTCAGGTGCACGTTCTTCTATAATCAACATCTGATTCTGTGATCCGGTCAGAAAGACAAAGTGAAACTGGTGTGCATAGTGATAGTTACAGAAACGGCCATGCCATCACCTGACACCAGAGATGTTCTGAGAAGAAAACAGCTCTGTTGACGGAAATAGGAAACAGTCTAGCCCCCTCTATTCTTATGAAAGGGATGAGCTAGTGAAAGACACCGTGGATTATATGAACCAATGAAACTACACTTTGTGTACTGGTCTGGCCTGTACAGTTTTTAACATCCGAACAAACATTACTTTATGTCGGTCAACATGGTTCCCTGAAGGAGGGAATGAGGTACGACTTATGGGGTAAAGGCTGTTATCACATTCACACCTGAACCCTCTACAACCACATCTTTCAATGAGTGCCCGAGACCATCAAAAGCCCTGCCTTCTATTATTCAGAATACGATTTGAATCCAACTTTCTTTTTTATGTCCAAAGTATACCGTTTTTACAGACACTAGGAGATCTAAGTGGATTGGACATGGGTGTCTGCAACATGGTAAGAGCTCCAACCTGCCCAATGATACTTGGCGGTTGTTTCACTATATTACTTAATTAACGTTATACAACAACAATCTTTTCAGCTGTCCACAAGGTGTAAGAGTTGATGTAAGACCAGATCAAAGAATACATTAGACAGTCTTCACGTAACTGGTCAATATGTAAAGGAAGCATTTAATTTATTCAAATGTTCTTCTAGCCTCGATGAAAGGGGAAAAAAAATACAACTACTGCCATTCCAGACCCAGAAGAAATTCTGAGGAATGCTTTGGGATCCTGGCAGCTAGATGGAGGATTCTGTATGAAGGTAAAACAGTGACATAAGATTTTTATTTGTAAAAAAAAATATTTGCAAACCTGGAATCACTTTTCGAGTTAGAAAAACGTTTTGCACATTTGTAAAAAAAAAAATGCAAACTTGGGATTACTTTTGTAGATGTATAAAAATTAGCTAAATTGTAACTAACTTGATATTTGGGATAATGCAACTCATAACAATTGCCAATGTAAAATACTGACGCTCCGAGTTTTGTCACAAACATTTCGCTAGAACTGTGACAAACATTTTTATATTTGTAAATCAGAGTCTGCAGTAGTACGTTTCACAGCATTTGTAAGCGGAGATACCCCTGAGGACGCTGGGGTATCTGTTTTGAATTAAAACAATATAAACGTTATATGTTATACATTATAAGGGGCTAAATTACTACAATGGAAACATTGTAATTAGTTAGGAATTAACATGGCTAGTTACCATTTTGCATGATTTTTCATACTGAAACTGTACCCTGTTCTCTAGAGTAGAAAGTCCTAAGGAAGTATCAAAGAGGGATCAAATTAAGTCTTAACCTTTTGCCAAACAGTGGTAACAGCCCTAGCAGGCTAAACAAATGTGTTGAACAAATGCAAACACATTAAATGATAAACAAATATACATGTTATGATGTGAACCATATTAAACTGGAATGAATACAAAATATGAATCATGTAATGTGAATTTCTATTATTCCTGTGGTAAATACATAATCCATTTCGAAGTCAAAATGGTAGCAGCCATGTACGTGCCTTGCTAGTAGCTAGATTTACATTTGAGTAATTTACTAGTATATTCCAGGAAACCTTTGTGCATTGATTTAGCTAGGCGAAAAAATTATCTAAACTGAGGTAGGCTACGAGATGCCGACTGTGCTTAGCCATGTTTTTTTATTAGATTGTTTGTGCCAAAACTCAGAGAGTCCGTATTTTACATTGGCAAGTGTTATTAATAAGTAGTATGATTCCAAGTATCAAGTTAGTTACAATCATACGCAATTTTATACAACTACAGAAGTAATTATACGTTTGCAAATATATTTTACCAGTTTGCAAAATATTTTTACAATTACAAATGTAATTCCAAGTTTACAAATATTTTTAACAAGTGTGCAAAAGGTTTATCCAACTTCAGAATTCTAAGTTGGCTAATATTTTTTTTTTATAAGTGTGCAACCTTTTTTACAAATAAAATGTCACTGTTTCACCTACATAATGCTGGGACGAACTCTTGAAGTGGTGCCAGAGACATGGTGGGAATGTTCATCCAGGAGTGGAGACAGGCAATATAAGGTAACTCAAGTTGAGACATGTCCACTTCCTCTGGCTGATAAACATTTTGTATGTTGTGAGCTGGACACTTAACAATACAGATATTACAGTCAGCTATTTCATCCTTGTGTTGATTTTAGCCCTCTAATCTGACCGTAACCTAGCTTTAACCGGAGATTATGAGCTCAAAAAGCAATCCCGATTTGTTACCTCAGTTTGATAGCACAGGTAGAGGAGTATAAGTAACTCTGTAAATTAGTTGACAATATGCTGATCTTGCAAGACAGTACCATAATTTACAACTCACATACAACACTGTACATCTGTACTGAGTGACTGTTTGAGAATAGTAATACATTTACCAGCCATTATTTTAAATTACAGCAGCTTGTTAATGCAAACAGCGAATCATGTGGCTGCAACTGAATATGTAAAGCATGCAGACATGGGCAAGAGGTTAAGTTGTTGACGAAGCATTAGAGTCTGGGAAAGACCCGTGATTTAAGCGACTTTGACCGTGGTATGACTGTTGGAATCAAGCTGACAGGCCACAAATATTAAAAAAAAACACTTCACAGCATTAGTGGTCAGACAAACTTCTCTGAACGCACAAGTAATTTACCTTTGAAGAGGGTGGAGGCAGATGGTGGTCCTACCCAATACTAGATGACTGTACCTAACAATGGGGCCAGTGAGCAATGTTCTGCTATAAGTTAAAACAATTTGGGGAAACTATACACATTAATAAGACATGGCTAATAATACCAGGTGCATTGTGAAATGTATAATGGCGGTGACAAATAGATCCCCAGCCATCTTCTTCTAGCCACTGGTGATTGAAAGGGAAGCTGGGGAGGAGGTTGAGGCACTTGGAGGTCAGAGAGGCGTTGGTGACACAGGACTGGTTGTTGGAGAGGAGCCTGGTCATTAGGGAAAAGGGTTGTTGATGTGATGACGCAATGTGTCTCAAAACGCATTTCAGAGAATACCGAACAGAAGTCAGTGTAAAACTATGCGAAGTCTTAAGGAAGAAAAATTCCAAGATATAACTCCACTGCACGCCGTAGGCTCCAACTGCAGGTCCCTTTAGTAAACAATGTCCCATTTGGTCAGTGGATTTCTCTGTACACGAAAATCTTTGGAAAAAGCATGAGGCGCCCCGATGACAAGACTTGGCTCAAACCCTGGTTGGTATTTCAAAGGAGTGATTGTAGTGTATCCGGGTGTGTACGCAGTAAGAGGGTACCCATGTGTGTTGAACTGAATGAATGAAAGGGAATGGAGCAGATTGTTCCTCTGGGCCAAAACATTGTGAGGACCAAATCAAGGAAGAAACGTACCGTTTTGCAGGAGATCCTTGAGGTTGGCTGAGTTGCGGGTGAGTTGTAGAATGAGGGTTGCTCCCCTGACCTTCTCTGGAATCTCCTCATATAGCAGTTCCACATAGTCCTCTATGCTGCTGATCTTGGCCTCCTGGTCCAGCTGAGCAAAACGGAAGCACTGACATATGGGTGACGAATGACAAGGATGAAATCTCATTGAAATAAAAGGAAAGGTCATGACACTGAACAATTGATAATATGCATTTTAAAACCCTCCAAAGTACAAATAGCTGGTTAAAAACACCAAAGAGCAAGAAATAAGCACAACACAAAAACAAACACACACAGATAGACATATAGACAAACATTTAAAGGTGCCCTCTTTACCTCCATCCCTTCAAATGATATGAGGTCCCGCGACAAGTGTTTCTCTTGTTTGTCTGCGTAAACGACAGGACAGCTTTTGTACTAGTCAGCATGGTGAAGCCTACGTTTCCAACTTATCAGGGCAAGACGATAGAATGACAACCACTACCTGGCTTTCTGCGGTTCTGCAGGTAGAACAGCAGTTGCTCCACCTCAGGTAGTTTAGATGGGTGAATGAGCCTGCATTCTTCCACTACCTTGTGAGCTAAGGAGGCAATGTCCGTGTTGACGTTCATGCTTTTAAGGCGGATGCTGTGGACAGAAAATGACTCATTTTGCGCTAAGCAGCAGTGCAATGTTCCTGTTACATGATAATGCCAGTGGTGGATAAAGAAAAAAATGTAGTCACTAAGCATAAAAACGTACAGTTTATTCATCTTAAGATAGCTGATGGAACAACCACACAATAGTAAAAACTCAATGAAGTAGCTAAGTCAGTGCTAGAAACACTGCAAAGAGAGCACTAAGAGATCAGAGGTGACAACTTGGGCATGGATTTAGGTTTTGAAAATAAGCTGGTCTTGTAGTGGAAGTACTGGGGTGAACTTTAGAAGGTTAAACACCAGATGGGCTACGGCATTCTGGAAAAGTTGCTGGGATATAATGGAACAAACAGGGAGCCAACCAAGCGTACATTTATTACTCCTGACGAGAGAGGACAGGTGCCTGGACTAATACCTGCGCCACATCCTGTGTGAGGTAATGTCATACTTACCTCACACTTTATTTTTCTAAATTGACTTCAAGTGAAAACCAAAATAAGCGTTTTACCAGCTTTTCTGAGGAAACTTTCAAATTATTAACACATTAGTTTTCTTTACGCTGTGTATTATTTTATCTACCCATGTGCTAGCACCAGATGAGCCAGCCTTTCTCGAAGAGGGATTAACTGATTTGGAAGCAAATGAATGTGAGTGTATGGGATGTCGTTTTCACATAAAAACATTGCATATTTAAACTGTATGGTCGTACTTTTTACAAATCATTTAGAATGTAATCCAAACAATAAAATTTATGTGACAATGGGATTACTGTTTCCATGTAACCATCAGATGGTGTAATTGCATATACAGAAGTAACTCCAAGAAGCCATCTGTCTTATAGGAACTTTTACACTCTCTCACAATTGCTTTCTGCTTCACAGAATATTGGCATAATGACTCCATTCCTGAGGGTGGAGTAGAATTAACCAATTTACCAACTCTTAGCTGTACCATGGTGCAATACATCCAAGGGTGGCTGTGTATTAATGTCAGTTAAGGTTATTGCAAGGACACCACCATACTTCAAAATACTGCTTTTGAACTAGAATCTATTGTCACCCACTGCAATTATAAAAGAAATTTGCTAAGTAATTTAGACTGGCGTTAAGTGCCTGTGCGACCATACTGCAAAAGCAACTGGCTGACCACTACGGTTTAAATACCCAAATTTTACAATTGACCATCTTGGCAAACTAGTGGATATAAAAATTCTACACACCCCTGTTAAAATGCCAGGTGTTTGTGATGCAAAATAAATTTGACAAAGATAAATTATGTCAGAACCTTTTCCTCCTTTAATGTGACCCATTACGTGAACCATTCAATTGAAAAACAAACAGAAATCTTTCAGGGAAAAAAATGTAAATAATCACAATAAACTGGTTGCATTAGTGTGCACACCCTTAAACAAACACTTTGTTGAAGCACTTTTTGATTTTATTACAGCACACTTTTTGGGTAGGAGTCTATTAGCATGTCACATCTTGTCGTGGCAATATTTACCCACTCTTCTTTGCAAAAGTGCTCCAAATCTGTCAGATTGCGAGGACATCTCCTATGCACATTCCTCTTCAGATTAACCCCACTGATGTTCACTTGGATTAAGGTCTGGGCTCTGGCTGGCCCATTCCAAAACATGAATCTTCTTATGGTGAAGCAATGCTTTGGTGGATTTAAATGTGTGCTTTGGGTAGTCGTCATGCTGAAAGGTGAACTTCTTCTTCAGCTTTCTAACAGACGCCAGAAGGTCTTGTGCCAAAATTGCCTGGTATTTGGAACTGTTCATAATTCCCTCCTCCCTGACTACGGCCTCGATTCCAGATGAAGATATACAGCCCCAAAGCATGATGCTGACACCACCATGCTTCACTGTGGGTATGGTGTTCTTTGGGTGATGTGCAGTGTTGTTTTGCACCAAACATACCATTTGGAGTTAAGGCTAAAATGTTCAACCTTGGTTTCATCAGACCTTAACCCATTTTCCCACGTGCTTTTGGGAGACCTGATGTTTGTTTTTGCAAACTTCAGCCGGGCTTGGATGTTTGTCTTTGTAAGAAACGGCTTCCATCTTGCCACCCTCCCCCATAGCCCATTCATGTGAATATTACAGGAGATTGTTGTCACATGTAGCTCACAGCCAGTACTTGCTAGAAATTCCTGCAGCTCCTTTAATGTTTCTGTAGGCCTCTTGGAAGCATCCCTGACCAGTTTTCTTCTCATCTTTTCATACATTTTGGAGGGACGTCTAAGTTCTTGGTAATGTCTATGTTGTGGCATATTTTCTCCACTAGATGATGACTGTCTTCACTGTGTTCCATTTTATATCCAATACTTTGGAAATTTGTTTGTACCCTTCTACTGACTTGAGATCAACAATGAGATCCCTCTGATACTTTTGAAGCTCTCTGCGGACCATGGCATTTGCTCTGAGATGCAACTAAGAAAATGTCAGGAAAATCTAACAGCGGAACTTTATTTGTGATTAATCAGAGTACCTTTAAATGATGGTTGGTGTATAATGACTTCGATTTAACATGAGTTTGAATGTGAGTATTCTGAACACAGCCACGTCCCCAGTTATAAGAGAGTGTGCACATTTAGGAAACCAGATTATTGTAAGGGGTGTATAGACAATTAATATCCACTGTACATACCTATGTCTCCAGTAGTCACTGTGAAACAGACACTGAGGAAGAAACAGCCAGTTTTACTAGTACAGATTTGACTCACAAAGTCCCCTCAATCATCAGGTTACTTAGCAACCACCACCGCCGATAAAGTCGTATGAAAGTACCAATCAAATCTTCTCTCATTGTTAATCGCCTTCTATGCAACGTTTTTAAATATTTAAATGTTTGTATGAACATTGAGAAAATAATCTTTTTTCATATATTCAGTTCTCAAAGTGGTGTTCCAAGCAGCAGCGCTAACATCTTGCTGTTTTTGACACTGCAGAGTGCACTCGCCGAAGTAAGAGAGCGCACAACTGTCCCAGGAGAAACTTACATTCTAGAAGATAGCTTATTTGTTTAATGACATTAATTAGGTATCTAGCTTGTTAGTTAAACACACACACCATTCTCACCTCATTTCGATGACGTCACCATACTATCATCCGTTTCTAGCAAGTTCAAAATGTAATTTGACTGGAAAACCACGGTATGTTTTGCCATTAAATATACCTTTTGGCTTTCAGCTGGCCTACCACCAATTTTAATGGCGGAGTATGCAGATTAAAATATATATTTTATTAGATTAAAAAAAATGTCATGCATGGAAGTTGTATTAAATTACAGTAGACATTTAGCAAATCGTGAAATTCCACTATTGCTCCCCTTCTTGTTATGGAAGAATAGCAAGGTAGAGTAAACAATTCAAATAAGACTATGGTGTCATTTTTAATACAAATAAAAATGAATTATAATTTATTTGACCCTCCAATAATTGAGGGCAGTAGCCGATATTAGGGGGTGATAATTATGTAACTACGTTGCTAACCAACAAACTGCGACTAACAATAGTTCCTCTGAAATTTCAAAGAATGCTTTTCGATAACATGCTAGCTAACATTCCAATGTCACTAAACTTGATCAAATGATTACTATGTATAACCATAACATGTGAAACAAAGCCTGTTTGGTATCCCTAGTTTAAATGGTTCAAAAGATTGTGTAGGTTATTTCAGACTAAATATTGATTATGCAAATGTATAAAACATACTTAAAATATTGTTTAATATAGATGTAGATTTACATGCACACTTTTTTATTCAATGTGTAAACCTATGGATTCTTGAATGGTAAAAAGTGACTGGGTCTGCCGGTCTGCAGCTGGATGCTGTAGAGTCTGTCCTCAACTACTCTGTCAACGACTGGTTTAGGTCTACTGTAAGTGTGCCTGCTGCAGAAGTAAACTTGAGCACATTGCACAGTCCACAGAAAGGACCCCTGGGGGTGCTTGACCTATCCATAGGCTTACTTCAAAAGACTTGGTTTGCTCTAGACCACCTTATCAGCCAATCAGGGCAATGCATGTAATGCATATTTCCCAATCCTTGCACCAGGGGTTTTCAAATCTTCCCCTACAAGGGCCAGAGCCTGCTGGTTTTCTGTTATAACTCATCATTAATTGGACCCACCTGGTGTCTTAAGCCTGAAAAAGACCCTGATTAGAGGGTTGCAATGAAAAAACGGATTGGAACTGGCTTCAAGGGCAAGATTTGAATACCCCTGTAATCTACTTACAGTCCCATAGGCAGACCCATGGACTGTCCAGTATATCCGGGTTGCATATTAGCACACCTGTAATTTTATTACACATTCTGCAACATGTTTTACCCTTATCATCCATGGACTAGACAAGTTAAGCAAACTCCCCTAAGATTCTACTTATCCGTGAACATTTCAAATGGTATAAATTGGTCAAGTAAAATTGCATTAAATAACACATTTACATTAGTTAGATATCACTAGAAATATGAGACTAATGTGTGTGTAGCTAAACCCTTGCTTACATTTTCTGACACTCCTTGCGTTGCCCAACCATTGGTTCTCCCATCTCGCCAAGGATAGTTGCCTCCACCTCATACTGAACGATAAGGGCTTTCTCTGTTGGGTGGACATCCAAACTTCCCCCTTTCACTTTCCTACAGAATGCAGGAAGTGTACAGTAAGTGTACATGTGTTATGTAAAATCATGACAGATTTTTATATAATTTCTTGTTAGAAATAGTTTTATTGTACACATGAATAGATATGAAGTGCCATAAAAAAGTACTCTCCCACTTCCTGATTTCCTTTATAATTGCATATTTGTCATTCTGAATGGTTTCAAAGCTTTCCACAAAATCCAATGTAAGATAAAGAACCCGAGTAAACACAAAATGTACTTTTACTCACTCAAAGCTTTTCTTTTCAACCAGGTTGTCATGCTGAATAGTTATTTTTTTATTCAAATTACCTTTGAGGTACTATTTGCATTGTTTTTGCCATCCAACTGGTCCTATTGCAAGAGGATAGTGATGATCACATCTTTGTTTTTTATACTTTTACTTGTTAAATTAGATTTGGTTCAGGTAATCACCTAATCAGTTACTCGTTAAGTAAAATGAGGTGTACCTGTGTAGGAATTTAACAGACACTGGAATGGAATTGCTGCCATACACGTAGAGATGCTGATTTAAGAAAAATTAGGAGTGGTCTATATTAAAACAGGCAACAAGTGCTGGACAAAGTTGCCACCAATTGAAAAATGTGTACATTGTAATTATTGTGTTCTTTTTTTGAGAGTTGTTCAACTTGGAGTGTTAATTTAAATGTACTCTCATTTGGTATTTTTACAAGGTCTTGTAAAAGATGCATTATTAAAAGTAAATTGTTTTAACAGCAGTTTAGTAAGCACTGAAATAAAGAAGATAATTGAAAGTCTGGTCAGATTGTGACCTAAAAATGTATTACACATGTATTTGTGTAATGAGGGAAGGTGTGGGAACAGTGAAAAACACCTTATATCAAGGTGTACATAATTATTAGGCAGCTTCATGACCGCAGGTAAAATGGGCCAGAAAACAGATTTAACTGACACTGAAAAGTCAAAAATGTAAGATGCTTTTCAGACGGATGCAATACTGCTGAAATAGCTAAACTATTGAGGCACAAACAGCAGACAATCAAAGGTTTTGTTGAGAATAGTCAACTGGGGTTCAAAGATGGACTTTTTGGGTTGAAGATGGACTGAAACAGTCCCAAACCTACTGCCAGTTTCTGGAAGATACTTTCTTCAAACAGTGGTACAGGAAGAAGTCCTATGCACCAAGAAGGCCATGTATTTTATGCAGGACAATCACATGCATCAAAGTAGTCAGCAAGGGCCACAAAGATGCCCAAATAATGAACTGGCCCCTTTCCTCTCCTGTTTTTAAATTCTATTGAGAATTTGTGGGCCCTTCTCAAATGTGAGATTTACAGTCACGGAAGACAAAACACCTCTTTGAACAACATTTGGGAGGCTGTGGTTGCTGCTTCAGCTAAAGTTGATCATGAACAGATCAAGAAACATACTGACTCCATGGGTTGGAAGACTCATGGCAGTTATTGAAAAGAAGGGTGGATATATTGGTCACTGAATATTAGGAAGGATGAAATTCTTATTTGTTACACTTTATTGTCAAAAATTTACAATAAACACATGAGCTGGGGGCATTTTTTATTTTATTTAGTTGCCTAATAATTCTGCACTTATGTATTCCCCTGAGAAAGATCAAAACTCAGTTTTCCTTTGTTAAACATTCAGGTTTGAGGTTCACTTCTATTTTGGATTGACATAAGGCATTGTGATTGTTCAACAATAAAATACATCTTGAGAAATACAATTTGCCTAATAATTGAGCATACAGTGTATAGTAGGCCTAAATTCATGTTTCTATTTTAAATATTATTTCTGGTTGGCATGATGAATTTAAATTAGCCACCACATTTTCAAGGGGATGTTTCAGTTATTGTGAAATGAAATAATACATTGAAAATAAATAAGATAATATATAATAATTAGATAAATCCCCACCTTGTAATCCCAATCCTAAATTAGCTCAGGTGTAACGTATTATCTTCAAAAACACACTGGGAAGTTAATTTATCTTTTAACTGTTAAACTGTGTTAAAGTGTTGTGATTCACATGATTTTAGTATACATTTCGGTAGGTTTCTTCTGTTGAGTATAGTCGTTTCTAGTTTGGGTAAACCTAACATGGCACAACACCTGAAGAACACCATCCCTAGTATCAAGCATGGCGGTGGTAGGAATATGTTATAGGAATGTTTCTCATCTGGAAATTGGACTTGTCTGGGTAGAATGACAAATGAATTCAGTACTGTACACTAAAGTCCAGTCAAAGCCCCATCTTAAATCCTATCAAAAATGACTGTCTCGACTTGAACATTGCTTTCCATCACTGATGGCATTGGATTAGTAATGAATGGTAAAATATTGCAAAATCTAGGTAACACGAATTTGGTCGAGACCTATTTTCATCTTCATGAGAACAGAATGCAAACATTCAACAGTGAGATGTTCAGTGGGAAGTTACTATAATTTAAATCTTATTGTTTCAAACCGCCACCACCACTCAGAAAAATTAATATAAACACGGATTAGCCAACAGTACTGCATCTATGGTTCCATGTTGCTGTCTAATAGCACACATCGTTCTGTTTCACACTACGATTGTTTGTAATCAGCCTATCAACTGATTCTGATAAGATGTGTTACAGTACTTGGCACTGTCAGGCAAGGTATATGATGTCCGAAAATGTCATCAGAACCGTTTGCTATGCTGACTGCCTACAGCCGCCAACCTGCTGCTTACAATAACAGCTGGCTGCAGCTAATGTGTATGTAGTACCTTGCTACATGACTACTGTAGCAAACATTCTGTATCTAAACTGTATAGGTATCTGGCTCTAGTTGCAAACATTCTGAAGTTACAATTATAAAGATTATATCATGTTTCGGTTGTAAACATCGGATCAAGTTACCTTTTGAAATACCGCGTATCTTCGGCCTTTATTTTGTCCATATTAGAAAACATATATAAAATGTTATTTAATGGTTACTTCAACACAACGATGGAATTGGACAGCTAAGTTTATTTTGTAGTTGGCTAACTAGCCAATGTCCAACGTGCGCTTCCATTGTTTTGCTTTGGTTTGGCTGTTGCTAGGGTGAGGCATGTCCCAGCATACAACACGAAAATGAGAGAAAAGTGAATGTGGATATTCAAAAAGAGAGCAACCTATTGCCATCTGTTGGTCTGGAGCAAAACATGTACAGTTGCGGTACGAAGGATGACAGGTTTTACAGATGACATAGTATTTGGACAGTTACATGAATGGATATATAAATATGGAGAAGGAAACGTTCAATAGCATTTCTATAAATGTAAGCAAATAACATGATCAGAGAACTACACACTCAGAAATAGAAGTACCGGAGTGTACTTAAAAGGATACAAATGTTTGGAGGGGTCACCCTTTTGAGAGAAAATTGTGTAAACTTTGGTGCAATTTTTGTCATTTTTCAGATGCACTTTTTCCGTGACACAAGATGAGTTGGATTTAAGTGCCATGCTCAAGGGCACAACTGCAGATTATTTTACCTTGTTACGTTGCAAATGGGAAGGTTTGTTAAAGTTTAAGTGTCATACGTTTTCAAACGTTTTTCACTTGACCTGCTGATATGGCAAATGTCATGTTTTAAAATTTAGCATTTAGCTGTTGAAATGCTAAATGCACTGTTTGCTCAGATTTATTCACTAGAATTAGCTTATTTTAGCTATTTTGACATAACAGCTGAATTACTAAGATTTGTTAAATTGAATTTGTCCGAATTTGTGTTATGGCAGATAATGACACAGTGGGCAAGAGGACTATACAATGGTTTTCATTTTGTAGTTGAAACTATATATTTCTTAAATCCTGTACAAGTCATAAATGACTGTGTATGCTGGCCCAGCCAGGATTGCCACACATTATGTCTACAGGCAAGACAGTGCTTATGTCTGTGATTTGAAAGGTTCATTAAGCATAGTGACATAGGGACATGCACACATTGAGGATCCCCCTGGAGACAACATAGTATATGACCAGGGCAGATTCTTGAACTGTCAGACCAACTAACACAACCAGAAGTGCAGAGGCAACAAAAATCAAGAGCAAATACCGGCACTCCAGTGTATGATTATGTCCAGCAAATGAATGTCACACAGTTTGAGTTTCAAGACAAATGTGTCAAGTGGCACCATTTAATGCTTTAAATGTTTTTTGATTGGTTGTTGAGTGCTTGCGCAGCTTAACATATATTTAACTGATTGATCACTCACTGTGTAGGTTAAGCTAAGATTCTGTAGACAAGAACACTGGATATTCAAGGAATAGCCTGCTATGTATAGACACAAATATGAGAAGACATTGCTAAAAATATCTGCTACATTACACGGCTGTAAACGGCAGGCTGAATGTATGGTCCCTCATGTGTGCTGCTGGTATTTGTGGGTTGAAAGCTCATATGCCACTCTGCATGCCTGTTTGTCTTGAGGGAGGAGGCTCCATTTGAAATGGATAGCTAGCGCCCCTCCCTCTGTCCCTGGCTCTTCACACACCCTTCCCAAGCCAAAGGCCCAAGCAGGCAACCATTTTCAGCCCTGCCCCAAGAAGGGATCACAGCCAACCCCTTATTACCAAGCTGCCAGGCACGACCACCTGACCCAGGACAAACAGATATAGCAGTACCACAAAAGCAACCGCAGAGCAAAAACGTGTTCACACTCAGTCACGCAGATCGTCCAGTTAAAACACACAGTAGCTTACTTGCCACGCTGGACACACAGTGGGAAGGGATGTCCTTGAATCAGGAAGAGACACAAAGACCAGAGGTGTCTTCGAGCCCTCCACCCAACATGGAGTTCCAAGTCCACCAAGCCCATCGAGACCGTTGGAAGGACACAGATGATTCCATGTGTCGCCACAGCATGTCCTTCCACCTTCACCATACCATAAGGATGGAGTTCTTCGCCAGCTTCCTGTACTTGCTGGAGCAGATTCCACTGGGTAAGGAACCCACATATCATGAAAACCAAAAATGAGTATATATGGCTGTAGACTGTCATCCATACAAATGGCAAAATAAATGTATTATGCATTTAGTTCGATTTTGAATCTATTTACTGTATGTGTTATCTTACAGTATGAGCCATATATCATGTACAAATTGACTAAAGGATTGAGGTTGATTTCATACAAAGATATTGTATGACATACACACAGTGGCCACTTTATTAGATACATTTCCTGGTTCATGGAGATCATTCACTCTCACAGACTGGGTCACATGGCCATGTCTTTCTATATAAAGAAAGCAGACATACATCAAGGTTTTCAGTTACTGTTTGATGAAATGTTTGAGCAGGCAAAATGTGTGCCAGATGGGCAGTCAGAGAATTTCAGAGAAACCAAAAAGTATTGAGTAAAAACAGTTTGTTGATTAGGGAAATTCAAGAAGAAGGGCAAGCATCATGCAAGCTATTTGGGCACATGGGTAAATAATAGTGCAGTTCATCAGTGTCACTAATCTGATACTGAAGTGAATGTTCACAAGGTTTCCTTGATTTCCAATACAAAAACTAGAAGCTCTAGGGGAAGGCAAGCATCAGCACTAGACAACTGTGTAGGGGGAAAACATTGCCTGGTCCGATGAAACCCAGTTCCTGTTGCGAGTTGATAATGGCAAAGTCAGAATTTTGGCATAAGTCCATGATCCTGCTTTGTGTCAGTGGTACCTGCTGCTGGTGATGTAATGGTGTGGGAAATGTTTTCCTGACACACAGTGGATGAATTGTTACAGTGATTTTAAGTCACAACATAACTGAACATTGTTACAGGCCTGGTGCACACCTACATGGATTCAATTTACTCTTCATCACACGGATACTTCCAGGAGGATAATGTGCCATGTCGTAAAACACATGTTGTGTCAGAACCATTCCAGAACCATGACAGCAAGTTCATTTGGCTTTAGCGGCCTGTGGAGCCACAGTCCACAGTCCTCAAACATCCCAATAGAGCATCACGGGCTGAGATGGCATGAAGGTATCTGCTGGAACTGTGTAATGCAGTTGGGTTGGCATGAACAAACATTCCTGTGGAAGGTTTCTGACACCTTGTAAAATCCACATCCCAAAAAACGAAGGCTGTTTCCTTGGCGAAGGGGAGTCTGAACCCCTTGTACATGAATTAACCTAATAAACCGGCTACAGAGTGTTTTTGAGACAATATATTTACAATATGATTCATCTATGAACAACATAAGAAAAGTGTATGTTCTCCGAATATAATTGTTTTCCTCATACAGTTCCTCATACAGTCAATATATACAAAATATAATATATAACATAATATATATAATAACTATAACAACAATTGTAAGATTAATTTAATATTTTCATGATTTTAATGGTGACAGTGGTGCAGGTATGTGTTTCATGATTAAGGCTGGCTAACACCCACCACTGAACAAACCAGGGATTTAACAGAGCTGATCACAAATTAGATTTGTCTCTGAATACTGCTAGTGTGCTATCGTAAAAACTTATGTTGAAACTTCAATGAATTAGTTACGAAGTCACTACTACTGGCAAAGTAATTCTTCATTCTTCTCCCACTCCTTGCCTCCTCCTATTGTCTTCTCCCCTGCTCTGCTCCACTCTCCTTCTGTCCCTCTCACTCTCCTCCTC
>JACXGJ010011728.1:7778-19341 GCA_016801105.1 Esox niger | reverse complement strand
ATCGATTTGCCTTAATTGCATAATTAGAATTGCCATTTGTATTGCATTTGCTTCCATTGCAAATCTATAGATTCCCCTTGTAATATACAGTACATATGCTTAATATTTGTAAATGATTTTTTTCTGCCCTCTTCTATTTGATCTTCTGGTTAGATGCTAACCGCATTTCGTTGTACTTGTTCAATGACAATAAAGTTTAATCTAATCTCAGATGGCGCCAGAAAAATATGATGGATTCTGTTTACAATCCTTCAACCCAACACTGACTCTCCAAAAAGGAATGAGATAAAACATATTTTTAATAATGTGGACATATTGATATTCACTTTTTTATTATATTAATAAAAAAGTAACGCCTTTTTTTGTAGTGATCAAAAACCGCTTAATGGCGTACGTGTAAACTTATCCCAGCAACATAATAACAATGCCCTTATCCTAGCATTGGACTGATTGTGATTGGCCAGCTGAGCTACAGGGGACCTCTCTAAAGCAGTACCCTGATAAAAAAAAACTGGTGCTGATTAAAATGAGTCCTTATTGTTATTATAAACATGGTTTACATTCAGGTGTTCTTTTAAGTGCTGAGTGGAGTGCATTCCACCAGAGGGCGTAAGACAAACAGTACATCATATTTTATTTATTATTTTACCAAGGTTGGTTTCCGGCTTTAATGTATTATGTAGAATAAACGTGGTTGTCTCACAAGTAGATAAAGGTATCACGTTTCTGAAAGAGCAGTCCTCAGTATATGTGTAACGAAAGCAGCAGATCACGGTCACAGAATCGTCCCTGGCCTCTATTGAAGACAGGTGCATGTAACCTTCCACAGAGTGGAACATAGTCCAGTTAAATGAAGCGTGTGCCAAATTAAAAAACACAGCCAAACATAACACAGAAGCGCGCACGCGCATGTCCGTCTACACGTGCTTGTCCGCAGGTGGCTGGTGACATCCTAACTGGGGAAGACAGGCTCATAATTAGGCCTGGAGCAGAAGGGATGGAATCCGAACTGTGGCATGGTTTTCCTAACTGTCATCCCATCCACTCCGGGCCAGACGTTGTTTCCAGCAGTCCTCCCATGGAAGCCTCCTGTGGTGCGGTTCTTATTGCCACTGCTATACATGTGGTCCAAGCAGACAAGGTTCCCAGGATCCTTTGCAGGACACATGGTATTTTCCGATTGAGTCGGGGCCTGAGATAGTGACCTCACATGCTTCATCAACATCCAGGCTCTGGGTGTGTGTGTGTGTGTGTGTGTGTGTGTGGGTGTGTGTATGTGTGTGTGTGTGTGTGTGTGTGAGAAAGAACGTGAGGAAGTGAAGGGTGATAACTGTGTGTATCAGCACCTTGTTCAAATCACAAACAGATCCAGGGACACTTAATACACACGCGTATGGACACATTCTCTTTTGCACACAAACACACATGTAAACACATGTACACACACACACACTCACACACACACTCATGCTTTTACACCAAGGTGCACCAATGACTTGAGTTATTTCTAACTGAATTCTTCAATAACATGATTTGGTCGTCATATAGAAATAATAATGAAATGAACACAAGGATAAGAGCAGCCAGCAGCCAGCTGACACAAAACACAGCAAACCTGTCACCGACAGCTCATGAAAAAACACATTCTTTACAGCCTGGCAACAGCCAATAATGTTAGGTCATGGCTTGGCCGACCCATTCCTGCCATGCTGCAACCTTGTAATAACATTACTGAAGAGTTGAAGTTCATGCTGAGGCCCTCGCATTGGACATTCGTCCAAACGGGTTTCTCCTGGGACCATGTGAATGGCGCCTGAAACAGTCTGTGATCTTATGGTCTAAAAGCTCAAAAGCATCCCGAAGCTCCACAATGAGCACCAACACCTACTTCAGAACATGTAAAGCGCAAATTATTTCAAATGATTTCAGGCCCTGTTTCCAGTGACGACATGCTATATGACTTAGACAATAGGAATCGTGTCCTATATTCAGTAGAGGGTTCGTAGTGTCTTTGAGTCTTATTCTGGGATGGTGGTAAACTCTGCACTTCAATGAAGACAGATGGTTAGTCTATCTCCTCTGATGAGCTAACACGTGATCCATTACGGTACTTTTAACAGAGGCTAACATGCTATTTTCGGTAAGGCTGTACACTTGATCCTGAGAATCCCCCTTCCAAAGCGACCTCTTTCTCTTACTCATCCACCCATCTCTTCGTTTTCCCTCTCACTCTCTCTCTCTCTGTGTGAATGCGGTGCCTGGTTTCCACCTTTTCTCTGTCCGTAGCAGTCATGCATACAAACGTTTGCATTCTAACGTCACCATTTGTCTGGGTTTGCTCACGGAACCCAGTTAGGACGAGACACTTGTAAACGTCTACACTGACTACATCCTACTGATAGGAGGTGGCCTGTGTCTATAAGCTTATTTATCAGACATTGAAACACATGATTGGGAGAAAAAAAATGCTGACATTGAAATGCTAAATGATGAGTGGTATGGAATTAAAATGTCACAAGGAAAGACTTCAAATTAATCTCATAAGAACTAGAGAATGTCAGGCTATTTCTGAACATACATCGAGTTCCCTTAACTCTTTGCTATCCTCTGAGCTTGTTTCTGCTTTATGACACAGATAGATATAGGGGGAGGGAGGGGGAGAGACATACAGTTAGATACACAGATAGATAAAGGGGAGGGAGGAGAGACAGACAGAGGGGTATTGACCAAGTGGGAGAGAGACAGTGAGAGGGAGGGAGGGAGGGAATGAGAGAGGGAGGGATACGTGCGAAGCGGCACTCCTCAGTGCTTTGCAGGCTGGGGGATTCCAGTGCAGCTGCCTTGAAAGACCTGACCTTGGCAATGCCTATGACCTTTTCATCGCCTAAGAAAAGTTGCAAAGATACGCGTCATCCGGTGGGCTAACAAATGAACAATGAAAATGCTGTAGCACGTCTTCCTCTTTATCTCTTTGATTATTATATTGTGTTTTCTTTCGAGTTATGTGGGAAGTTTATGTGGTGGGTTATTGCAATTTATTAACATACTACTGTTTTGTGTTGCCAGTGTTTGCAATGTCGCCAATCCTGTCACATAACCGTATCGTTCCTACATTACTGAGGCCCTGGAAAGCTACGGAAAACCCTACCGCCCTTACTGAGTGCTGTGGAAACCGCGTACGACACTTCCCTGACAGTCAGAATCAGCGCCAGTTTAAGAAATCCTCTAGTACTTCCCCACCCAATATACTGTACATGCCCATGTCTCTTCTCTTCAAGGGCCCCCTATGGCCCTGCATTCAGTTCATTACTGTCAGGGAGACCACGACACACGGATTCCGTTACCTACAATATGACACCATGGTTTGTTTGTTTTCCCCATTGATCCCTGTCTAGCCTGCAGGGTTACACTATCTGGCAGATCTGCTCTCCGCCTTACGCTCTGTCTATAGCTCTTTTGATCTCTGTCTGTCGGTACCGCACACGTGCCTGCCTGTGTGTTTGTTGAGGTGTGAGGGTGGACAGCGAGACTGATGACCCATTCAGTCAATATGACGACTGCCCAGTTCTGTTGCCCTGGATAGTGACACATGACAGAAGCCAGTACTGCAGTGACAGACAGGCCATTTAAAGACACAGCAGCTACAGTCTCTCTGTTACTTTAGAAGATTTGCTTTTTGTGCTCCTTTTGAGAAGTTTGACGCCGAACATTCAATATTGCAAAATAACCAACCCGCGTCCACTACAAAACTCGCAAAAGAACCCGAGCCAAGGCTCCTCTTTGAAGGCGCTTAGGTTTCTCAGGAATCCATTAAAGTACATGTTTAGTAACCTAATTTGGGTTTCTTTCCGAACAGGTTGGACATCCGGCACTTGTTGGAAGACTAGGGACTTTTTGGACAGCCACTGTGGGATGTAAATGCATTAGCAATGGTTGTCCCATAGAGGTAAGAAAACAGAAGAGATTTAACAGCCCATACAGGAAGACACACTGTGTGTGTGTGTCTCAGGTGTTAACTTCATTTTGTTGCTTTGTGATAGAATGCTGCAATGGGTCTTGACTTCAACTTTCAAGACTTGGATGGCACTTGTGAACAATGTGCCCCAATGACGTAGGCTTCATGTGGTGGCATTCTTTGCCAGCGTATCCTTATGGCAGGAGACATTGAGAAACAATAATTAAACTGCTTTACACTGATCTGCAATGGGACAGTCCACTTATTCCACAGGAAAGCATGTTGAGACTGCATTGCCAGTCGAGAAAATCACATCTACAGCCCAGACAGTGAGAGCACAGGCATTTTCCAGGCCAAGCAATGTTGGTACATGTTGCTGTGTTAACAGTGCTGGTGTGTACAGAACCAAGAAGGGAGACAAGAACCTCGAATGTGAGAAGCTGGTGAAACCTATTCGGTTCACTTACTGCACTAAACAATGCTGCGGATTCAATCAATCATGCTTAATTGGGAAAACACAATTTTTAAATGAAATGCGTTTCAAACTGCTTAACAAATAAACGTATTATTTCACTTCTGATTTACTAACAAATAGATACATGAAGTCAAAAATGGTACAAAGTTATTCCGAGCCTGGTAAGATTTGGAATATTATTTCCCTGCTGCACGTGGATTTTAAGTCAGGCAGACCAGCCTAGGCATTTACGTGAAGACTTCAAGGTACTGCCCCAGTTCAAGGGCCCACTGGACCATCAAAATCTGAAGATGTTTTTGGTGCAGTCGATACAGAATTTCTTAAGGGTTGGAATTAAAAGATAGTTCATATGTTAGGCACTGTTACTTCTGCTAATAACAAAATGTTGGCATCTGGTCAATGCCAAAGCTATGTGCTTCAGAAATATGGCTAATGTACATTTGTAAATTGATTAAATACATTGCCTTTTTAAATTAATTTAACTTTTGAGATTTGAATGCCATAGTATACAGCTTTGTATTGTGTTGATTAATTATTTTCATAAAAAGTATATGTATTTTAAATATAAAATGTTTAAAAAGATCATTACTAAGTCACAGATAAGTTAACGTACACCTTAAGATTTTACATCAAACTATTTCAATAAATGTCGTAAAATACTGTCTCGTATTGTGTTGATCGATTGACATAAGCAAAAGTAGGCCTATGTTTGAAATGTAAAATAAAACATAATACATCGCCACTCACAAATTGACTTCTGGACGTATTTCTAGGCTACAAAGAAAACTTGTGGTTATATTACGGACAGCTTTCCTCTCAACATTTTTAATCCAACTACTGCACTTTATTCCAATTACAGGCACACAATAAATGTTGGTAAACGTATGCGCGGAAAGCATTTTGTTTCGCAGCCTTTGTCACATGACGTGTTAATGTGAACGTGGAGCTGATACGGTTGTTCATGGACAGAAGAGGGAGATCGAGGCAAGGGAGGAAGAGATAGAGAGAGAGGCAGATGCTCGGGGTGTTACCCGCAGTTGTAGAGAAAACGAAGCTTATAGCCCACCACCAGACCTTCCATGCCATCCGCAGTAAAATCTTAGTTCCCTCACAGAAACAATAGTATGTTTCTAAATGTAGCCATGTGTGAGCGACATGTGGATATTAATAGGCTAAACATAAAGAAAATCTAACATCAGCAAGACTATCCCGGAAATAACAGCGTACCCTCAGCCGGTCACGTAGGCTACGCTGGAGCTTTAGGTAAGCATACGATCAGCTGACGGAGGGCAATATTTTGCGAGCTACTGGTATTTTGCGCTTTGTTTTTTTAAATCGTGGTTTATGCCAGAATATTTGTGTTTTCTTTGAATATTGTAATAACTCTGAAGTGAACGTTTTTTTTAGATGTATAGCTATGGGCTATTGTGCGGGCATCAGAGCTGTGCTCAGAGACTACTTTTGGTTTTCCTTTACACTCTCTTAATTAAGTTGAAAAATTCGCATATAATGACTTAAACGAGTTGTTAATGCCGGCTATCGTTTAAAAAATTTAAGACGTTAAGCAATTGTTGCTTTCAAATGTTAGGTTTCAACAACCGTATTACATTGAATACAACGGCTATTTAACTACGTGATCAGTTTAATGATATAGGCTAGTTGGTTTAAATATAATACAATATTATATTTGAAGCAATAGTTTATGTAGATTACGTTTTCCAATAATTGCAGGCTACGCTACGAAATATATAGGCTATTGGTCTAACAAGTGTTGGGCACCTTTAGTCTATAGATTTAATGTTTAGAAAATATTTCCCTAGGCCTGGTGTGAACATTTCTCCGTATTTGTTTTATGTCTAACATTGTATTGTGTGGTTTTGTTTTAGAAACCCCTGTGCATATCAGACTATTTCATTTGAAGAGAAGGATACTTTTTAACATGAAACTTTCCAAAGCTGTGCCACCGCTCCTCTCTCGCAGCCTTGACAGTTGTGCTGTATACTCTTTCTCGCACTGTGGCAATCGTAGAAAATGAGGAGAGGACGTGGGCTACGTGCGCATCCAGCACCACTAGACGAGATGAAATGGAGAACTTGGAACACACGGACCTTTTAAATCCAAGCTCTTCTCACAGGCACCACAGTTTTTCTGCCTCGCACGAGAGAGGGGCAAACGGTGAACACGCGTCGGGAACTGCTGAGCTTCACTCTTACAAGACCAATATGGGACTAAACGGATACTGCATGGGCACGGCGCCGGTAGGGAGCGTCACGGCTGCGGAGTTACTAGCGGGGCTGGCTTCCCAAACTAGCTCTCCCAGTATCAAGGTTTTGAAAGAACCTTCGAAGACCGGGCTGCCGTTCCTTAACGGTGAGATCGTGGCTTCATCTGCTACTATTGAAGGCAGCCACGGTGTGGTCACGTCGCAAACTCCCAACGGTTACCCCGCGCAGGTGAAGGGGGTTACAGAGGAACTGGCCGGCCTGGATGAACCCCTCGGCAGCAGAGCAGGCCTCGCAGAGAACGGGGACAGAACACCACACGAGAAATGCGCTATTCTGAAGAAGAGAGCCAGTGGTGACGTGCGGTTCAGACAGCTGCAGCATCAGAAGCGGAGAGGCGGTGAGAACCGGGATGCTGTGTATGGGGGGTCAACAGGCTCCGGATTAGGACCTATGAGCATGATAGCCAGCGGACCAGGCGAGTTGCTGCCCTCGGACTATAAACGGAGACGTTTGGCGGAGAGCGACGTTCATAAAGCGGAGACCTCCAGGACGGTCACCCCGCTGGCTGCTAACAGTGATCTCAGCAATCACAACCCTTGCATCGCCCCTCATCCTTCGACACCTTCCCCTAACGGCAACAAGCTGCTCCCGAACAGACACAGCGCACGCAAGGCCGGGCTGTTGGGCCTCGCGGCGGTACCGGGCCAGACGTCCCCGGTGGAGGCCAACAGCATCCCATCTCTACTAGCACCGCCGGGTGAATGCTGGTCGGCTGAGCGCATGGCCCAGCAGTACATAGTGCCCTGCATGAAGTCTCATGGAATCTGTGTCAAGGACAACTTCCTGGGGCCGCGGCTGGGCGAGGCGGTCCTGGGCGAGGTGGAGACGCTGAACCGCAGTGGTAAGTTCCGGGGCGGCCAGCTGGTCACTCAGAGGAGCATCCCCTCGAGGAACATCCGCGGGGACCAGATCGCCTGGGTGGAAGGCCACGAGCCGGGCTGCGACGGCATCGCCAAGCTGATGAGCCGCATCGACGAGGCCGTGATGTACAGCGCCGCCAACGGGCAGCTGGGGAACTGCGTCATCAATGGGCGTACCAAGGTGAGTAGAGTGCAGCCACCCTGGTCCAGTCTGAGTCAGTGTGACCGTGGCCACACCCCCCGGGTAAGCTGGCCTATCACTGGGCCACGGCCCCTGGCTCCTCCCAAGCCACAGGGAATGACCCATGTCCGCATACCACTGCCACTAAGGCAAACTTCTGGAGCTATCTGATCTGAGATCAATGTTTCCCGCGGCTTTGAAGACCGCTACCGCAATCTCTGTCTTTCACCCGTATGTAAACAAGGCATTCTTCGGTCTGCTTAGGTCAGGGTGTGTTTGTTTTGTTGGTTTAATCGGTGTCTGTTTGGATGGCTATGAGTGTTCCGCATGCTGGAGTGTTTTCCTGACGACCCTATCAGAGGCCAGGGTTTTTAAGGATATGTCTGTTATGTGTTGGTTTAGATTTTTTTCTTCTTCTGTGTATGACGTCATTAAGCCAGAAATCTCTTGTTGATTTTAACCATCACTGCCAGTAGCGTGTGTAACTGATCCAACAGGCGTCAACGGTGACAGGACATGGTTGATTTATGCCCCATCCCTACTAGCCTGAACAGAGCCGACTTGGCAGCAGTGCTGCCTGCTCTGTGACGCAGGTCAGGGTATTTGAGCCAGGTTGAGTCACAGTCTTGCATCTCATCGCACTCTTATTGCATTTTGCCTGTTTGCCACCCAACCCTGGTCCTGTATTTCCACCCCCTCTGCCCAATGTTTAGTTCATCTGGAGCATTCCTTGAAACCCACATAAGCCTCAGCACATTCGAATGATCCCAGGGCTATCAGCTGAGCTAGCCAACTACTCAGCACTCTCTGTTAGAAGAACATTATCAGATTTCAAATGCTACCTTAACTTTGGATTGCAGTACATTGACTTTCAGAGGCTGTAGTTGAGGTGGTGGTGCTGGTGGTGGTAATTGTAGTAGTTATTGTTTAAAGTTGTTTTTTTATGTGGCAGTAGTAGAGGTTGTGGTTATAGTAGTATTGTTTATAGTATTTTTTTTAATGTGGCAGTAGTAGGGGTGGTGGTGATGGTAGTATTGTTTATAGTATTTTTTTTAATGTGGCAGTAGTAGGGGTGGTGGTGATGGTAGTGGTTATATTAGTATGTATTGTTTAAAGTAGTTTTTTATGTGGCAGTAGTAGAGGTTGTGGTTAAAGTAGTATTGTTTATAGTATTTTTTTTAATGTGGCAGTATTAGGGGTGGTGGTGATGGTAGTGGTTATATTAGTATGTATTGTTTAAAGTAGTTTTTTATGTGGCAGTAGTAGAGGTGGTGGTGGTAGTTTTTGTATGCTTTTTAATGAAGTGGTTGTAGTAATGGTAATTGTAGTAGTAGATGTTGTTAAAGTGGTATTGGTGGTAGTAGTAATGGTTGTAGTAGTAGGTGTTCTATTAAGCGGTGTTCAGCATGAGCACTGTGCTTGGGGGTAGACACGTGAGGTTTAATGCTAGCAGCTGTGGTTTAGAGTGGTCACAACATGTCATGGTGTTAGAAGTCACCCCCCCCCCCCAGTGATGTATGTAGTATCATTCCCAGACACTGTGTTTGAACAGGGACATCAATTTTCCAGCCATCAGGCATTTGCTTCTCTGTCATTCTGCTTCCAGGCCAAAGGTTATGCTGTTATTACAGTGTGCCAGGCAGGAAGCTGAGCTAGATGGGCTACAATGTTCATTCCAAACTCTTCTCTTTCAGCCTTGACATTCTCTACCAATCTGTACAGACACAATGTCCTTGTCTTAGTGTTATGTAGAGTGGTGGAAGGCAATGGCTAGAGAGACCGAGAAGGTGTGCTGCTAAATTACAAGGTCACTGCACCAGCAATTGTCTGCTTTAATTTCTTTAAGATTTTGCATAAATATTCTTCTATTGTACAGCAACTAGGTAGTAGTATTCGGAAGCTCCAGAGCCACATAAAATGTGTGCATTCATTTTCAGAGGGCTAGATGGAGGAACCACAAAATCCAGTGATAGTAAGAACATCTTCAGTGAGTAAAATGCAGTCCGTGAAATCAGACCTAGAAGCAAAATAATAAAGTAAAACCAAAATTAATAAAGCAAAATAAATTATTTATTATTTTTTGTACTCTTTCTCTTTCTCACCCCGTTCCCCCTCTTTCCTGCGTCTTATCAACCCCACCGTAGCTTCTCTGCCTAAATATTTCCCCTCCGTATCCTTGGTAACTGGGCCATACCAAGCGTATCACTGCAGTGTGTGCCCAGAATACTGCCATCCCAAGTCCAGCTAAAGCTGAACCAAACACATTCTCAGCCAGCCAGCTCCGGCCTCCCCACAAACCCAACCCGGGAGATTGCATATCCCAAGAAAACAGGTGGCCCGTGAGCGAAGGACAGAGGCGGTTCCAGAAGAGAGAAACAAACGTGGATCAGGGATGGATGTTATGAGGAAGGAAGAGGAGGTGTAGAGTGAGAGACGGTGCGCTGCTGCAGCCGTTACGTGTGCCGTGTCCTCAGCTCCCCTCTCGGAATCCGCCACGGCTCTGCACGTGCGCTCACTTAAAGGAGCTCCTAGCAACTAGCAGTTGATACGCACATACACATCAGTACGCAGTTAGGCTACGGAGAGCTAGGAGGATCACACTGCGGCCTCTTTCTACGCTTACCTGTTAGTTTCCAGCAAGCCGGTTCATCGTGTAACATCGTGTTCACACACACGCACACGCACACGCACACACATGCACGTGCGCACACAGAGGAGGAGCTCAGACCTTTCCTTGTTTTGCGTGAAAATGGGTCGACGGTTTCTCCCAAAGACGTGCGTATTCCATTTTGATGAATTGTCCCCTTTTCACAAACTCCCACTAATCGTTGTCATGCTGAATTCCGGGTGTTGTCAGTGGAGATTGTCTGTTATGGGTCCGTTTGGCAGTGGAAGGGTCGTTCCTATCGTCGCTTCTTGTTTTACAGCTTTTTACATCAGGGCTGGTGACTCATTGACTCAGTCCGGTCTGTGTATGTCTGTGTCTGTGTCTGTGTCTTTGTGTCTGTGTGTGAGCCGATGCCTGCAGTAGACTGGGTTGGTTGTGTGTTCCGATAAAAATTCCATCCGCCAAGCCGGTCACTGTTGTGTTCTGATTCATTTTGATGTTCATGGAATGTAAAATGAAATAGAATGTAATAAAAATGTGTGAGTGCCAACACACACACACACACACACACACACACACACACACACACACACACACACACAGACACAGAGACACAGACACAGAGACGCACCCTGATATTAGTGTGACTCATGCATGCAAGGTGGGGTCCATCACCAGGCCTGACTCATCAAAGCTGATCAGCTTTTTCGTCTCCCTGTGGAGACACTGGACACCCACAGTGACATCAGCTGGTAGACAGCCACTGCGGATGGAAAGTAATACGAGTTCATGGAAAGTAATAAGAGTTGAAGTGAGCCTTGTTCTCATTAATTTGTTTAAAATAGTTTATATTGCTGGGAATAAACCTGCAATAGTACATTTCCTATGTGTCCTATTCTCTGCAATAAACTTCTGTCAGTGTCAGTTGAGCTGGTTGGTCAGGCCTGAGACAAGTCTGCAGAGGCCCCAGGACTTGACAGCCTGTATTGATCCCAGGACATGTTGCTCCCTGTCCTGAACTCACTGACTCATCCAGAAACACTCAGGCCAGCAGAGCACACAGGTATTCCGCTCAATTAAGAACATCTGTCAGTGTCTGATTGGTGCAACATCGACCTGCACAGCATAGCCAGCCCACCTCTGTCCAGTCCAGCCCACCTCTGTCCAGTCCAGCCCACCTCTGTCCAGTCCAGCCCACC
>JACXGJ010011727.1:7510-19346 GCA_016801105.1 Esox niger | reverse complement strand
CCCCCCTCCCTTCCCCCCCCCCCCGTCCTGTACCATTCATGAATCCTATGAAGCGTTCTTTTACAGAAAATCCTTTTAATTTGAAAACGGAGGAGGTCTGGCCTATTACTCTTCATTCAGACCTGCTTGTGTAAATGTTGGAGTTCCAGAGCCAATAAGTGGTTGTACACACATCAATACAGCTATACACACCCACACAACCACACACGGGCGCAGCCGAGACGGTACTCCCTAAAGCGACTAGAGAAATTCGTCACGCTGGCCTGGGTTCTCTCCGTGTGCTGCCGCTGCATCACAAAGAGTGTTCTGATTGGCTGACGCTGCACCACAGAGAGTGTGCTGATTGGCTGCCGCTGTACCAGAGAGAACGTCCTGACCGGCTGCGTCACGGGCCGGTGTGGAAACAGCTCTTCCCATGAACCCGGGCAGCTCCAGAGGGTGTGGCATTCCCGGCGCCGAGCTAACTCCATCCAAGACGTCTCTCCATGCTGGACAGAAGCACGCTCCATTAACAAAATAAAAGTGTCTCTCACCTCAGCCAGGCACTGGTCTCCTGTGGGTCTTACTGGAGCATAGGGTCTGATACTAAGAGTCAGTTTTACACCCTGTGAGTCTACCTACACTGCCCCTGGTCTACTGGGCACACAAACTCACACACACCCTCTCACCCAAGGCCACAGAAAAGCATGTGTTTATTTCTGTATGAACTATTAGAAGTGTCCAGACTGTGTCTTGCTAAAATCGTTTTTGCCGATTGCTTAAACGCTGAACATGAATACTTAGACAAAAGCATGAAAACCTTATCTCATGTAACCGGGCCTTAAACAAAGGCACCAACATTTTATTTGATGGGGTGATGTGGCTGGGCCCTAATAGGAGGGATTTGTTCCACCCCTTACAATAATATATTTAAATTACCATTGCACTGCAATTTTACTGTACTGATTACTGTACTGTAATTTCTTTGTATGTTTATGTTGCTGTAAACAACTGCAATGGCAAAAAAATAATCTGTATAATTTTTTTCTGAAGACTTTCTATTTTTGTCTTTATTGAAATGTGAGTAGATGTACTGTACAGGAACAATCTTTCACAGAAGCAAGGGATGAGAAAATGTAAACAGTATACAAATTGCTGAAGACAGCAGTGTTTTGTAGCTACTTTGAAATTGTGATTCAAATGATATATTTGTGTGGCATTCTGGTGCCAAAATGACATTTTGAAAAAGGGTTGTTAGGTTTTGATTGCAGAGTTTCATTCTGACATAGAAGTGTGATGTTTATCTCCGGGTTTTGTGTCTTATTTGGCTTGTGTGTACAGTTTTGACACAATGAGCCAAATTCCCTCAAACGTGTGTAACCAGTCATAAAAAGAAAAATAATGATAATAATTAATATTATTTTCATGTCAGTGCTATATATTTCACATTTTTTGTATTGACAAGTTGGAACCTGAAAACAAGAATTCCGTTTGCCTTGTGTGCTCGGCGCAGGAATAGAAAAATTGGTGTGCACACACACACCTCCATCACAGGAAGGACACAGACACACACACACACACACACCTCCATCAGTATTCCAATTCCTCCCCAACCATGACAACCTGCTGGTTGACGGGCTTGTTTTAAAGACTTCATAAAGAGACTCTCTGGGGGGTTTATAACAGGATGGACACAGATGAGTGCTTCCAAGGACACAGACACACACACACACATACTCACACGCACACTGTCACAGAATAACACTGGCTTTGTTCCGGGAAAAAAACACAACCAGAATGCAACATTAAATGTTTAGTGTTGTTAACAGTAATGGCTGCTTCTGGGTCAGCGTCAGGTCTGTTACTTAGAGATGTTCCACAGCACTAATGGGAGCAATTAAACAGGAACTCCTCCTGTCAAGATTCATTAACCTACATTTTGAATAGGTGTCTTCCTTCCAGATTCTTTTTTATATCTGGATTTGGGTCATTAACAGCAATCGTAGTTTACAGGCGTATAAGTAGCCATGAAAGGTTTCACAGTAACGAGTGCTGATACAAACAGTGTTACTTTTTAGATATATAATGATCCAATTCCTTGGACAGGGAGAACTTGTGCTGGATCAGCATTTCCACTCAGAGTCAGCTGGTTAAATCCACAGCCAGGACCTAGTCTGACAGCTCTAAATGTAGGCTACAGGTTCACACAGACTCATTCCTGTCTTCTGTAACCTCGGGAGCGAACTGTTCCAGTTCTAAAGAGGATCATATATAAATCATGTCTCTGCAGGAACACACTCCAGTTTCCACATTAGGCTTTTCAGAGCAGAACCCAGCCAGCCAGTACATACTTTCTCATCTGTTACTTTGTTTGTAAGGCACGTTGTTATGCAGAAATGTGCTGTATAAACAACATTTGATTTGATCCTTATCTTGGTACTTTCCAATAACATACGACTGGGAACCAACCAGGCCCTCTAGGCCGTCAGGTGAGGCGTACGGATCTCTAAGAATGCAATCTGTTTGGTTTGGACAGAACCACACGCACGGTAACTGACCCTGATCCCCATGAAGCGGTCTCTGAGGACGATCCAGGACAGGAGGAACACGAAGGCTTTGTTGCAGCAGAACAGAGCCGACACGTCTGTGGTGTTGATCTTCCTCAGGGCCTATGGAGGAAATCAGATAATATGCACGCCTCACTTGACAGCTTCCGACATCCCCACCCGCGCTGCCGAACTGCCAGATGTTCATCACCTTCGCCGGGTGTTTGCAGAGCACAAGCTCACGGTTTGAAGCCCGGTAAGGGGACAAGGACCGTGAAGGAAGATATACCGCTGAGCCAGAACAATGACCCCCTAATACACCTGCAGGCAGTATATCTTCCTGGACACACACACACACACGCATACACAAGCATGCACTCACATCCAAGTATACACACACACACACTGGGTCAATCTTAGACATTTTCACAGTTTCAGAAACACATTGGAACCACAAAACACCTCTATCAGTCCAGTTAATGGAATAAAAATTCTATTAATCACCCATCAGAGGGAAACAAGACAGACTCCTTCATAGCCACATGCTGGTGGAATTCCTGCAGCAACACCAAAGAAACGACTATAAACACACACAAACACACATCAGTAGAGTACCTGCAGGTACAGGTAGTTGGTAAGGATCCACAGAAGGCCAAAGGGAGCCACCTTAGTGAAGAACACCTTGACTGTCAGCCCGTCCTCCCCGAAGAACCGACAACACTCCCTAGAGAACACACAGATATAGATGAACACACACACAGCTATAGATGAACACACTCACAGATATAGATGAACACACACACACAGATATAGATGAACACACACAGATAAAGATGAACACACACAGATATAGATGAACACACACACAGATATAGATGAACACACACACACAGATATAGATGAACACACACACACAGATAGATGAACACACACACAGATAGATGAACACACACAGAGATATAGCTGAACACACACACAGATAGATGAACAAACACACAGAGATAGATGAACACACACACAGATAGATGAACACACACACAGATAGATGAACACACACACATAGATGAACACACACACAGATAGATGAACACACACACACAGATATAGATGAACACACACACAGACATAGATGAACACACACACAGATATAGATGAACACACACAGAGATAGATGAACACACACAGATAGATGAACACACACACAGATAGATGAACACACACACAGATATAGATGAACACACACACAGATACATGAACACACACCATATGGTGAGCATGCAGGTTGGTGTGAACTGTTCAGTGCACACAGCATAATTTCTGGGAAATCTCAGAGTGCTAGTTAGAACTGGTCCACATCAAGCCTAACACATCGCCGCTGAGAAACCAAAGGAAGGAACCACATGACAGACTGCACACTGACAGGACAGGAGGTCACAGATCCACGATCAGGGTTTTGGGGAACAGATACAACATGCTGAGCCCAGGTCTATGAGCCATAGCGGCCCGATTCTGAAGACAATCAGAATCGGGTTTTGGTCAGGCTCCAAATAACATCGTAGTTAAAGCCCACTGGACACTAACAGCCAACCACATGCTATCACTGTAATCTGAGGTAGAGGGCCTGTATTCATTATCAGAACCTGGCTGTGGACCACAATCCAGAGCGGTCATGCTCTATCGACCCGGGTTGTAAAGCAAAAAACCCAAAGAATTTCAGGCCTGGAACTCCAGTTCCAGCAACAACAGAAATGTAATTTATTTTCGGATAATATTTTTACCGGCGTTATGGAAGCTCAAGAAAAGAAATGAGCTGGATGTCGACGATACAGCATTTGAAGCCGAGTGGCAAAGGAGCAGGAATCCTCCGTGAACACTGAGCACCTCTTCTAAATTCCTCGGAGACAACCCCGCCTGCTCGGCTCAAAGGAGGCTGATGCCTAGCGTGATGCCATCCTGCCGTGTTCCTCCGTGTGAAGGGACACATGCTGGGGCTGGACGGATCGCTCCCGGGGGAGGGGAGTCCGGGGGCAGGGAGAGGGAAGCCGACAGTCAGCTCCCCTGGCGGCTCCTGTCGTGTCTCACCAAGCTGCGCCTCCAACAGCTCAGACTGGTACGTGTTGCCCTGCGGCCCTGGCAGGCTTTGACCATGTCAGTATGATGACCTAGATGTCTTTTTTTTTACAGGGAGGTGGGTCCAGTGAGCAGGAGGCATACCAGCATGAGTTCCAAACTGTACCCCTCTTCCTACATGGTGTATATCACTAGCAAACTACTTCATCGGCCCGTGGTCTAGTGATGGACACAATGTAGGGGGACAGGTAGAGAGGAAGACAGGCAGAGAGGAAGACAGGTAGAGAGGGAGACAGGTAAAGAGAAAGACAGGTAGAGAGGAAGTCAGGTAAAGAGAAAGACAGGTAGAGAGGGAGACAGGTAAAGAGAAAGACAGGTAGAGAGGGAGACAGGTGAGGACACCCGAGAACAATGAAATGATAGAAAGGCTGTGTTAGAATGGTAACCTAATAAAGGCTGTGTTAGAAAGGTAACCTAATAAAGGCTGTGTTAGAATGGTAACCTAATAAAAGCTGTGTTAGAATGGTAACCTAATAAAGGCTGTGTTAGAATGGTAACCTAATAAAGGCTGTGTTAGAATGGTAACCTAATAAAGGCTGTGTTAGAATGGTAACTTAATAAAGGCTGTGTTAGAATGGTAACCTAATAAAGGCTGTGTTAGAATGGGAACCGTATAAAGGCTGTGTTAGAATGGTAACCTAATAAAGGCTGTGTTAGAATGGTAACCTAAAAAAGGCTGTGTTAGAATGGTAACCTAATAAACGCTGTGTTAGAATGGGAACCTAATAAACGCTGTGTTAGAATGGTAACATAATAAAAGCTGTGTTAGAATGGTAACATAGTAAAGGCTGTTCTGCATACAGGCTATGCAGTCAGAAACAGAGAACCAGGAAGAGCAGAACACTAGTTCCTTGGTGATAGACTCTTGGAAGCTGTATTTTCCTCAACTCAAAACCCAAACTTTAAACCAAACCCAAAAACCTTATGCCCTATGCCCAAACGTTTTCCCAGCAGGACACACACACACAGTGCATGCTAGCACAGCCCGTCCACAGTGACCATGCAGAGGCAGCAGGCTACGTAGATAAGGGCCTCCTCTGAGAGGACATGGCCGTCACATGACCAGGCTGGGTTTTCTCCAGCAATGCCCTGCTGCAGTGTGACAGACCACACCTTCCACTCTGGAGAGAAATTACTTCACACTCAGACTTTGAGCATTCACACTTAACATGAAACAGTTACTGAATATACAGCATACAGACAGAAGCCCAATTCTGATCTATTTTATCCGATGGGTATTTTGCCCAACACATGGGCAAAGTCAGTATGTCGTAGCAGGAGGCCAACCCAGGGCCTCAGTCTGTGGTACCACGGAGCACACAGTGTGTGTGGTACCCCACACATGGAGCCACCACACACATGCAGCCACCCCACACATGGAGCCACCCCACACATGGAGCCACCCCACACATGGAGCCACCCCACACATGGAGCCACCCCACACATGGAGCCACCCCACACATGGAGCCACCCATCATCTGTTGCTGACACTCCACTAGGCCGCCTGGCATTGTTCTCACCCACACTTATTGATCACCTACCTGATTCTCTGTTTGGGCGGCTGCCTCTCGGGGCTCTTACACAGGTGTCCCAGGTAGTAGAGGGGGAAGAACAGGCAGTTCCAGGTGGTGGCGAACCAGGTGAGGGTGAAGGGGGCGTCAAACTGGGGCAGCACAAAAGAAGACGGGTGACTTGAACATCTCTGCGAATCATTTCATGATGGCACATTCTAGCACCCGGCAGTAGACACATGTGTGTATGAGGCCCTCTTTACCTTCTTGAAGGTGAGCTTGGCCAGCTGCGTTGATCCGGCCCATGACGAGCACACGCACATCACCATGGCAACGCCCCACAGCACTTTCTGCACCTGCACGGCCGTGATTTTGACGCAGCAGCGGAGTCTCCGCCTCCCCGTGTCTGGCTCCGCCCCCGTCGCCCCACCGTTCGCCGCCTGCCCGTCCACTGTGCAGCTCACTACATTATCCCTGGGTCGGTCTTCTCCTGAACACGGAGAAACATTTATTAACCTAGCATCACTACATTATCCCTGGGTCGGTCTTCTCCTGAACAAGGAGAAACATTTATTAACCTAGCATCACTACATTATCCCTGGGTTGGTCATTTCCTGATCATGGAGAAACATTTATTAACCTAGCATCCCTACATTATCCCTGGGTCGGTCATCTCCTGAACACAGAGAAACGTTTATTAACCTTGCATCACTACATTATCCTTGTGTCGGTCATCTCCTGAACACAGAGAAACATTTATTAACCTTGCATCACTACATTATCCTTGTGTCGATCATCTCCTGAATACAGAGAAATATTTATTAGTTCATCCTAACAATTTAAAATTGCATTAGAAACACATAACTGATCATTTCTATATATTCTAATACATCGAGATAATTTGGAGCATTTTTGGAGCCTTGTCTTCCACACTAGTTTAACTCTCCACATGGAATCTTCCATCATTGAATGAAATTCACATGTATGTCATTCAGAAAATGGCATACATGTGAATTATTACACAACTATGAAATGAATTACTGAATACTGAATACTGAATTTTCTTTTGGCTTGTTTACATTTCTTCTTTTCTGGTCTAAAAATAGTTATTTTCACAGTTTGAGCTGGGAGAAAATCTATCAGACATGTGAGTCAAACAGTGTGATCACAGTGTGTGTGTGTGTGTGTGTGTGTGTGTGTGTGCAAGTCAGTCAGCCATCAAACAGAGGACAGGGGAGGGCAGGGGCTGATACCCAATCTGAGACAACCTCTACCGCTGTCTTAATGACACATGCAACAGACACACACAGAACAAACACACACACACAAACACCCACACACACACCCACAAACCTCCTTAGGGCAGAGTGGATATGACGAACTTCTGAAGCCTCTTTAAACCATGAATACTCCCTGTAAAGCTGGTAGAAATTATCTCTGCGAACGACGACATGAAACGCCAAGCTGTGCTAGACATTTTATTGTTCATTTTGCAGACTTATGCAGAGTTACTTCAGAGTTTGTGTTTGAAAGGTAAAGGGACACTCCCGTCACATGATCCTCCCCCTGGAATATAAGTCCCAGCTTGCAAACAAAGACAGGAGTGACATTCAGTTCTGTCCAATTGAAACGGACAGAGCAATGCATTCCCCGGCCCAAACAATCTGCTACGAACCTCATTTACCTTATTTTGACTTGCTCTGTGATTGGTGGTGATGTCTGAGACATCACCACCAATGGCACTTTTAGACTAGGCAAGATCACATTTTTAAAACATGGTGTTTTTGGAGGAGTTTGGCAATATCATGGGACCGGAAGGCATCAGAACCAGTTAAGATTGGAGTGTCAACATAACTCTTCAACGCTTCCACGTATCTTGGCAGCATCATTTTCAAACTGGGAGGAAATGAAGAGGACAAATCCAAAAAGCCGGATCAGCCTTTGTCTCTTAGGAACATCTGGAGCTCCAAGAAAAAAAGAACCCAAATGCCAATCTGGCCTTTCAACACTAAGCATCACTACTGTAAGGACAAGAAAAGCCGAACATCCCAACTCACAATGAAGACAACACAAACATAAACATTTGGCCGCTACGTCAGCGACACGGACTTGAGGAGACACCAGCCAGGATCCTGAGGAGGAGACGCAAAGGAGAAGAAGGGGACGGATCGTCCAGACCCTCCAGAATCTCCCTCGGACATCAACAGACAAGCTGTGCACCCGTAAGGAAAACGGAAGCACGCCAGGGAAACACCTGGAGGTGGACGCTTGAGGCAGACACCAGAAATAGCCGTCACCGGGTGGAATGAGATTGAGTGGATGGCCTGCGGAGCCACGCGGCAAAGGAAACCAGTAAACCGCTACACTGCAGTTCACTGCAACAACAGACTGAACTAATGAAGACAATGTGCAGGACAATGTTACAACGTCTCCTACTTTAATGATAACAATAATCTAGCCAACTGCTGCCTTTATTTTCCCCGTCTTTCTTTGTGTCTGTTTCTCTATTACGTTAATATGAGGGATTTCCCTCATGGCATTTTCACTCCATAAAGATGCGATGTGTGTGTTTGTGTGTGTGTCTGAGTGTGTGTCAGGCTCTGTGTGTGTGTGTGTATGTGCCATAGGGAAGTTAATGCCTTCTTATCTCCAGCCGTTAGCTAGCACTGCGTGGAATACAGAACATAATCCTCATGCTGAGCCTTGGCAACAGAAGAACGTTATGCAACTCCTGTCAAGGCAGCTTGAAACCAGAATTAACATTGTTTCTTATAACATCCGGTACATATACACTAATGTTAAAACACTGACGTTCCAAAGACACGACAGGACCAATATTACATGCTGTATTCATGTTCTTTAAAGGTCTGGAATGTTTAATTTGCATTTAAGTGTGAAATAGACAATAATCAGAGGGATTGTTCCATGATTTCACCGCCATCTTGTGAAGTTGATGACATCGTTAGTGTGTTTTGACTGAAGGAAGTTAGAGGTGGTTTTGACTCTGTCCGGTCTGAAGGAAGTTAGAGGTGGTTTTGACTCTGTCCGGTCTGAAGGAAGTTGAGGTGGTTTTGACTCTGTCCGGTCTGAAGGAAGTTAGAGGTGGTTTTGACTCTGTCCGGTCTGAAGGAAGTTAGAGGTGGTTTTGACTCTGTCCGGTCTCAAGGAAGTTAGAGGTGGTTTTGACTCTGGCCGGTCTGAAGGAAGTTAGAGGTGGTTTTGACTCTGTCCGGTCTGAAGGAAGTTAGAGGTGGTTTTGACTCTGTCCAGTCTGAAGGAAGTTGGGCAAATGCCAATTTGCATTCACTTACATCAAGGCTTGTTAGTGTACAAACTTCAAACAGCGAATTCAGAGACATTCAGATTGTATCCACATGTCAATGTGATTCATAGGAAGCAGATACAGTCCATTACTGCCAAAATCCTGAAACCCGGCTTAGTGGTGACATTGATGTGAAATGTAATCTCAAATCAATAATGTATCCAATTAAGGAAGTTATGTTAACACCTGTCTCAATTGCACAGAGTGCACATAACGGTGTAAAAAAAGTGTCCAAAAAAGGTCAGAAATAGAAGTTGAAAAAAGTGGTTGATGCTATAGCACAAAAAGTAAGAAGAATTAGATCATCCAAACAAAACAATAAAATAAATATACAGAATATTTAACATTAAATCCCAAGGAGATCACATACAAACACATGACAGTAAGACTCATCATTCACACTAGTCCTTATGTTACCGGTTTAAACCTGCATCTATTTTCGGGGTAGTTTTCCATATCTTAACACGTAACAGCCTGTAAGCCTCCATATCTTTCTGCCTGAAGAACTGTTCCACTTTGGCCTGGCCCCCTGAGACCTCGTTCACAGCAGTATTTAGGAAGGGACTACCCATAATGCAACGCTTTAGCTTGGTAGGTGATGAACATGGGGAGGAAGACTGAACATGTGTTGATATGTACATATGGTCACGCTGCAAGGCACAGACACTAATGGCTCAGTTCTGATGAGACTTTGGGGTTTTACGCATAACACGCACAGATACAACATTTCAGCAATTACACTCATTGGCTCATTGGTACTACAAGGTCACACCTTCTACCTGTTTGACCTAAAGTCATGAAATTTGGTACACAGGCTCCTCTCTTCTGGCACTGAATGACCCACTGGTATAAAGGTGCCTCAATGTGTTTTCACCTTAGTATAAAAAACACTGAGAAAAACAGCCACTTTTGACCATTAAGTATTCACTTGGATGTTGCCGTCCCTGTCCAGAATCCTCCTGTCTGTGTTGCAGATCAGGAAAATGCCTGACGATTTCAGCTGACCCCCCTTGTCCCTCCGGTTTTGCCTCCAATCTGGACTAGGTTTAAATAGACTCTGGGCTTAGCCCGCATGCATTGTTCTATTAAAATTTGGACTCTTAATATGTTCACAGCCAGAAGAGGACTGGTCACCCCTCGGAGCCTGGTTCCTCTCTAGGTTTCTTCCTAAATTTGGCCCTCTTAGAGAGTTTTTCCTAGCCACTGAAGTTCATCACTATTGTTGTTTGCTCCCTGGGGTTTAAGGCCGGGTGTTTTGTGAAAGCACTTTGTGACAACTGCTGTTGTAAAAAGGGCTTTAAAAAATAAATTTGATGTATTGATTGATTGATTGATTGGTGTGGTCTCACACAGTGCATGAAAAAGCAAATTAAAAAAAATACTTTGTAGTGTCAATTAAAACACAATAGAAACCATATCAACCAATCTGTAGAGCTATAACAAGCACATATTTACATCTCTTGATCCATTTGAGTCAAAGTGATGAAATCTGGCACACATGCTCAGGGACTCAGGGACTTCAGTCTTGTTAACCCATGTGACATTTCAGAATCTACTGACACGATGTTGACTAAACTTGGGAAAATTATTGCTTGTTGTCACAGAGATCTGACATTCACAAAATGGCAGTGGTTGTCCCAGAATCTCATCATGAACCAGTGAGAAAGACCGTGGGAAACTGAGTGTGAGTCTCTCTTTTAACAGCTTAATTTAAAAAGGGGCTCTTTCAGCAGGAATCAATACCATGTATTGATGGCCCTCCATTACAGATTCATCAAATCTTTCATGATTTTAAATTGTCCATAAAGAAATGTACACCTGTCTGACACAGACAAGGTCTGATCTCTCTCCTGCTAAAACAGGAGCCTGGAAGTAAGGTGCCTGTTTGACAGAGTTGGCCAGCCTGCACTGCAGCCACTTTGGACACAACAGACATATTACTATAGTATTGCCACCATGTGCGTCTCATCGGGACAGAGAGGTCCAGCACAAATGGCTGAGCAGCAGAGGACCTACACACCGCTCTGTCTCTGGAGCAGCAGAGGAGCTACACACCGCTCTGTCTCTGGAGCAGCAGAGGAGCTACACACCGCTCTGTCTCTGGAGCAGCAGAGGAGCTACACACCGCTCTGTCTCTGGAGCAGCAGAGGACCTACACACCGCTCTGTCTCTGGAGCAGCAGAGGACCTACACACCGCTCTGTCTCTGGAGCAGCAGAGGAGCTACACACCGCTCTGTCTCTGGAGCAGCAGAGGAGCTACACACCGCTCTGTCTCTGGAGCAGCAGAGGAGCTACACACCGCTCTGTCTCTGGAGCAGCAGAGGAGCTACACACCGCTCTGGCTCTG
>JACXGJ010011726.1:2500-19161 GCA_016801105.1 Esox niger | reverse complement strand
GTCTCCCCGAGTCTGTCCCCCCGAGTCCGTCCCCTCAGAGTCCGTCCCCTCAGACATTGTCCCCTCAGACATTGTCCCCTCTGAGTCCGTCCCCTCAGACACTGTCCCCCTGAGTCTGTCTCCCCGAGTCTGTCCCCCCGAGTCCGTCCCCTCAGAGTCCGTCCCCTCTGAGTCTGTCCCCTCAGACACTGTCCCCTCTGAGTCCGTCCCCTCAGAGACTGCCCCCATGAGTCCGTCCCCTCAGATTCTGTCCCCTCAGAGTCCATCCCCTCAGAGTCCGTCCCCTCAGACACTGTCCCCTCTGAGTCCGTCCCCTCAAGAGTCCGTCCCCTCTGAGTCCGTCCCCTCAGAGTCCGTCCCCTCTGAGTCCGTCCCCTCAGAGTCCGTCCCCTCTGAGTCCGTCCCCTCAGAGTCCGTCCCCTCTGAGTCCGTCCCCTCAGAGTCCATCCCCTCAGAGTCCATCCCCTCAGAGACTGTCCCCCCGAGTCCGTCTCCCCAAGTCAGTCCCCCCGAGTCCGTCCTCTCAGAGACGTCCCCTCCGATTCTGTCCCCCCCGAGTCAGTTCCCTCAGAGACTGTCCCCTCCAATTCTGTCCCCCCCGAGTCTGTCCCCTCAGACAGCCGGATCTGACAGCCAGATTTCCGTCTAGTATTTGTCAGGACCACAGTGACTTCTGATTAATTGCCTGGATGTGTAATGGCTGCTCAGATAAGCAATATGTCCTGATCTGTTAGAAATGCTTCATGAAAAACTTTAGTGACCAAACTTTATTAAATGTTCTGTAAATTGGTTTATTATTAAGTTGATTCCCCTCTTTCCAGGATGCTCGGACCTCCTTGCGTGCAATTTTCAGCTTTATTGTTTAAAAGCATCTCTGCAGGGGGAAAATTTGGCCCGATGGTGAGTTACAGCGCCGTAACAACACCCTTTGGCAGAGAGCTCAATGCTGACTGGCTTTGTTGGTGTTTCCGGTAATCTCTCTGGTATGCAACCTTATTCTTCCCAATCTGATATCTAATTTCTGATTGCAGTCCTGGTTCATCACAGCAACTTCCAGGGGACAACATTTAGCTGTGACCAGTGCATGTATTCGTGTTCAGTTCATCGGTGATCCAACTTTAGACACTATACAAGAAGTCAATCATACACATCTATTAATCACTTTAACACCGATGATTTTGAAATCTATTCTATGACAGCATCCCTGCCCAGAGAATGTTTTAATCTTGCTACTGTGACAATATCATTTTAAACCTATTTCCGAAAGGTATATATTATATATTCTGTATTGCCTGCTTTGGAGCGGAAGTGAAAAAAACATCTCATGAATAGTGACCCGATTCTACACTTGAAGCATGTATGAGACTGATTCATCTGATTATCGAGAAGCCAAGAAGAATCTCAGTGTTGGAACATCCAAGCCACATGGGTAACTATATAATACGTAAGGAGAATGGAAAAGGAAATGCCACAAAGTCAGACTAGTAGGTATTTGGTAAAAATATATAAATTGAGAAACTAAAAACATAAACTAAAAAAAAAAAAGAATGACATACAGTATAGGAGTCTCTGCGCGTTCATAACATAACTATTTCATATCGCCAAGCACTTCAATTACATATTTTGACAAGATTAGAAAAATAGAGCCGTTATAGTCATGCTTAATTGACCAAATAATAAAGGGATGAGTGCATCTTTTTATTCTGCAAAGTCAATATTAAACAGGTGAAGAGGTATCTGTCATCCATCAGTTCAGATAATCTCCTTGGTAATGACAGTCTGGTTGGTAAATTACTGATGTTGTGGGGCTGAACATTTTAGCTGAGCCCAGAAGAACATTTCTGCCCCCAGGCCTGGAGGGAAGCCAGACACAGTCCATCCTCCAAGAACAGCACCCCTGAATGCCAACACAACAAGCGTTTTCCAAAGAGAGAACGTTAACAAGGTATTTTCAAAATTCACACATAAATGGTCAATCTGCGTGCTCAGGCTCGACACGTACATTGTAATTATTTAGTACACGCTCTCGTCCAGGTAAATTACAGTAGCCGCCCGATGACTAGCTCAAACGATGTCGTTAGTAGGAACGCTGCAGTAGATCTGTGGTAGCGCAAGTGCTGTTTTTGCTGTTGAATCTCAAGACCATCATGCTGAAACCATGTAGGTGTTTTGGATGATGGGGTTGGAAAAAGTCAAATGTTACAGGACCCTTTAATGCACGTCTGCGACAACACTTTGCCCAGGAAATAGTTTCCTCTACACCTGCTTAAACATTATTCTCTGTGTGGGTTCTCTGGCCTGTGGGAGCCTGATAAGGGAAGGATGACTCCTCTCACAGGCCTCTGAGTTTCAAACGGATGATGTCACTTTCCCTCAGTCACTTCAGGTCTAAGGGTCACGGTCAGGGCTCTGAGGTCATGCTGCACCTTTTGTAATCAACTACAGTCCCCTCCAAAAGTATTGGAACGGTAAGGCAAATTCCTATGTTTTTGTTATTCACTGAAGACATTTGGGTTTAAGATCAAAAGATGAGTATGAGACAAGAGTTCAGAATTTCAGCTTTCATTTCCTGGTATTCACATCTAGATGTGTTAAACAACTTAGGACATATCACCGTTTGTATTAGTCCACAGCAATTTAGGTGAGCAAAAGTAATGGAACAAATAATCTTAAAGTAAATACCATTTAATATTTGGTGGCATAACCCTTGCTTGCAATAACTGCCTTGAGCCTGCGACCCATCGACATCTCCAAACTGTTGCATTCTTCATTTGTGATGCTATTCCAGGCTTTTACTGCAGCTTCTTTCAGTTTTTGTTTGTTTCAGGGTGTTTCTTTCTAAAGTCTTCCTCTTAAGGAGGTGAAATGCAAGCTCTGTTGGGTTAAGGTGCAGGTGATTGACTTAGCCAGTCTAAAACCTTCCACTTTTTTCCCCTGATGAAGTCTTTTGTTTTGTTGGCAGTGTGCTTTGGGTCATTGTCCTGCTGCATGATAAACTTCCTCCCGATTAGGCTCAATGCATTTCTCTGTAAATTGGCAGACAACATTTTTCGGAATTGATTCTGATGCTACCATCATCAGTTACATAAATATTATGAGCCTGTTCCTGAAGTAGCCATGCACGCCCAAGCCATGACATTACCTCTACCATGCTTCTCATAAGTAGTTCTGTTCTTTCTCCATACTTTGGCCTTTCCATCACTTTAGTATTAATCTAGGTCACATCAGTCCATTAGATTGTGTTCAATTGTTTCAAGATAAAATTTGCAATAATTATTTTCTATTTTAGAGTCGTAGGACTGATCTACCTTTATACGGAGTTGTTTGGTTGATATGGAGTTGTTTAAGTTTATTTCAAAAGATGGGAAAATAAGTATTCATTTGTATTTCATTGTTTGGGAAAACATTCTTTTACATTGTTTAGGACTTAATTTTTTATAGATTTTTCAGTGATTCCTTTCCACCGATTACTTTGCCAAGCTAGTTTGTGGATGTTGTACAGCCAAACTAAACACATCTACGTGTTCCAGATATTCCTGATTCAAATGGAGTTTGTAGCTCCTACCACTTGGCTATGGCGATGGTCTGTGTGACCAGACCCACAGCTCTACCCTATCGATTTTTATTTACCACACTTTTGTGCCAAAAATGCTTCAAGAAATTAGCAAAAACATGTTATGTTATCGACAATGTATTTTATATCTCGTGGGAGAGTTGGCAGAAATGACAACAAAAAAATGGCACCCCTTCTCTGCTCTCCATTTCATGACAGACAGCAAATGCAACCCAAAACATCCTTAACGGACAAATGTCACTAACAAGTGACAGAAGAACCCAGTAAATACATACTGTACAGATACACGAGTTTCTAAGGCAGAAAATGGACTGTGCTAGGCGGGGCGGTGCTCTGTTGTTTTGACAAGTGTTACGTGCCCTAGTAGACTTATCTCGCCGGAATAACTACCCAGCTGTGTGGGCGAGACATAAGGCACTCAGATGAACATGGAGAGGGTCTATAACATGCATGACGGGGAGTGTTATAGACCCCTGGCCCAGCGTGGAGGAGCGCTAGTCTGCATCACGGCTGGTCTACATGAGGTGCACATGGGTTGAGGGCTCCGGGCTGGCAGTTGGCCCACAGCCTGGCAGTCGGCCCACAGCCTGGCAGTCATCTGAACCACGTGAGGCATCCAACCGGAGGTCACTTCACAGTCCCCAGGTCCAGGATGGAGGCTGGGAGGCACACAGCGTTAAACAGAGCCTTGAATACACGGAACTCTCTGGAACCCCGGAGAACTGAAGGCGGTAATAAAACCAGATGTAAACAGATTGTAGAATTACCACGCAAGCACAACGGGGACAGTGCAGAGACTCCTTTATTTATTATGTGCTCTGTTAGGTTAACTCTGTTAACATGTGTTGGGTATTTAACTGTTGTTCAGCCGAAGGCCCACTGGACTAAGTTGGACTTTGTGTAGTCGTGAACACGATTATTATCCAAGTGTCACAATGCCATTGTTAGTCGTTGGGAGCTGTGCTGTGTTCATCATGAAGACGACCCTATGACAGGTTGACTGTATGGCCCAGACGGACAGAGACCATACCATACCATATATACCAATCCCGTTTATTCCACAGGTCTCCAGAAGTACTGTCATTAAATAAAACACATAGGTGCCATAGCACCCTCTGCAGGTGGCAGCTAGATAGAACATGCAATAACGACGTAAGCTCTGCTGAAGCATGTCCTCTGCGTTGTTTCTTTCAAAACAGGTCAAAACCATGGAATGACGACAACACAAGCAGCTCATTTTCCGTTGGTTTATATTTATTGTCCTGTATAAGTACTTCTACACTACAACTAAACATCTTTCATACAATCCAAAGGATTAGCGCTGTAATCTTGATAACGGAACAGGTTTTGCTAGGTTACATGACACAGCATGAGTGACAGGAGGCTCGACGAATAGAAAGGAAGACTGAGGGCGTTCCCTGATTGCACCATTGCCAGCAGCTAAAGTGAGGCAGGGGACATGACTTGCTTCCAGTAGGACTGTCTGTGCCCCGATGGCAACAGGCTTTGGGAGGGCCATGTGTGTTTTACGTAGTTCGGTTTGGGGTCATTCTGTACAGGTGCAGGGGATAGGACCAGCCTGTCATAGCAGCAGCAATGTGATTGGTCGCACCAGCAACAAACTGGCCTGATCAACACAAACATTTCTGCAGGTAAAGGGTTTCAGGCCTGATGAACACTTTGGACTGTGGAGTCCTAGCCTGTCCGAGGCATTCCCGCACCGCAACACTGCAACACCGACCCAGAGAACCAGAACAATCTGCGTCAAAAGGAAACCTTTACATCAAATTCACTGGTTCTCCTGGAAACCCTTGATGAAGGGTTACAGATTTTCTACCCGTGACCTGTAATGATTTGCGGAAAAAACTGTGAATTTGGGAAAAGCATCCTGAGCTCTGCCCCCCTACCTGGGAGTAAATGTGGACTCAGTCTGTGTTTCAGTACTGGTAACCATTTGTAAGAGCATCACAACACATATCAGGTAAGGAAAGCTAGCCACCACAAAAAGAATCCACAGAACCTTCAGCGCTTGCTTACTCACCTATTCGTAAAGGAAGCTGAAGCGTTCATCACAAAACAAAAGATTTTGGTTTAAAACATCAATGGCCGTACTGTTTAAACAAAAGGATTTGGTTTAAAACATCAACGGCCGTACTGTATAAACAAAAATGGGAGAATATTTGCAGCAATTACCCCATTATATATAAGTACCTCAAAGACACAATTCTTGTAATTGCTTTAAAAACACTTGATAAGACAAAATAAACACATAATAAAATTAAAATTATAAATAACTTAATAAATAGATAAATAACAGGAATGGATGATTACATAAACAGCCGTGGATAAAAGACTGATTGCATGAAATGCTTTTGCAGAAGGTTTCATCTTCACACAGGGACGTCATGTCACTGGTCAGTTTAGGAGCAGAACAGTAGAATGCACGTTTATAGTCTTAACAGAATAAAGTAGAATGCACGTTTAAAGTCTTAACAGAATAAAGTAGAATGTACGTTTATAGTCTTAACAGAATAAAGTAGAATGCACGTTCATAGTCTTAACAGAATAAAGTAGAATGCACATTTATAGTCTTAACAGAATAAATAGTGGAATAGGGACAAGAGGACGTACTAATAAATCATATTTCTTCATGTCCCTTTGTGCCTCTGTCAGAACGGTTGGAGAGAAGACAGATGCACCCTGGGACCTGTAGTACAACAGTGACAGGGACATGTGCACCTTGGAACATAAAAACCCAGGCAGCCAGCAGGGCTTTCTGGTGAAGCAGCAGCCCTCCTGGTGCATCATCGTGCCAAGTCTCCATCAAATCACAACCTCTTCAAATCCACGTGGAATATACAGTGCATAGTTTACAAGCCAGAACTTACAGGTGAGAACAGTCTATACATCCTGACAGTCATTATGTACATCCTTTATAAAGAAAAAATATCCCTAAGTGCTAAATCGTCAGCCAACTTTGTTTTTGTTCTTAATCGCGTCTGTTGATCTCTCAGGTTCAGGAATAGAGCATTGTCTTTGGGGAAATGATGTAACGAGAGAACTAATGTCCCTGTTGCTGTAAGATTTCACTTGATTACCTTCCATTTGTCAGTTAAAGACCGAAGTATTAATTTGTTGGAATGTTTTTCCTTTTTTTTGGTTACCTTTGCTCTGTGGAAGTATATAGAGAAAGTGCTGACATACTTGTTCTTCAGGCTTCGTTAATTATTTTCTAAAACCATGATCCAAGAAATGTTTCAATGAATAGTGTGCTGTATCCACAGCGGAGGACCAGTCAATGTTTCAGATAAAAGTGGCTTTGATCCAGGCTCCGGTCAACTCACTGACTGAAGAATGGAGACCAAGGAGGTAAGAGGACAGAGAAGGCCTGTCCCTTTTTTGGACCAATCAGGGACATGATTTATCTTCTCTAATCTCTCTCTCTCTGCCCCCCAGCCTTCACCCCCACCTCCTTTCTTTACCCCCTTTCTCCTTAGAAGCCCGGGCTGTCGTAGCTGCTCCGGCTGTAGTAGCTGTGATTGTGGCTGGGGCTTCGCGAGCGGCTGGCGCCGCGACTGTAGCTGCTGTAGCTGTCGTAGCTCCGGCTGCGACTCCTCTCCGAGTGGGAGGGGCTTGATGTGGAGCTAGAGGAGGAGGGGCTTGGGCGGTAGTAGGGGATAGGCCGTTTCCGAGCGCTGACGAGAGAGGAGGTGGGAGAGGAGGTTGAGGTTAGACAGGACACAATGATCAACAGGTAAGTTAATGTGAGGAGGACCAACGTTATGACAGCTGACCCAACAGCTGCTTAATATATTTGATAAATCACTGTGTAGTTCAATAGTGCTAGTTCAGTAGTTTTGCAAAATACATAATTTACAGCTTTGGGAAACATTAAGGGACCATTGCACACTTTTCTTTCCTTTCCAAAAAAAGTTGGAAAGGAAGGTTTTGAGTGAGGAACAGAAGGGTTCAAATAGCAGTGGTCTCTTGATTTTAACCTTTCCGTTCCTCACTCAAAACCTTCCTTTTCAACTTTTTTGAAAAGGAAAGAAAAAGTTGCAGTGGTGTTTTAATTAATTCCGCAGCTGTAGATATATTTTTCTAAATGTACTATGCATTGCCATCTCTATAAGTCATGAGTACAACACTACTGGGACAGCAACCAGACACTTGGTTATGTGTTGTCAGAAACACACCAAAGGAACTGGCCAAGTTTCATTATAATTAAATACATTCGTTAGGCTCTGCGTTCTGATTGGCAAGTGCTGCAGGAGAGGAGCTTTATGTGTTAGGTTGCAGGCATTAACATACTCAGACACACACACACGCACGCACACACACACGCACGCACGCACGCACGCACGCGCGGAAAAAGAAACACGTTAGTTAGTTCAGAGTGGTGAGATTGCCTGGTTAGTGGACCCCAAAAGTGTAACCTAAGTGGCCATTGAAGTTTGAGAGGTTGCTGCTGGTAAGTTAAGTGCTGTTAGAGAGTGGAAGGACAGAGAGTATTCTGAATGTTAGCTATAAACAAAGGAAACGGGGCTATCAAGGTGCATCGTCAACCAGAAGAGCAGGCCATTTATTGGAAGCCTTTCATGTGGATAGTAAATGCAGAAGCTTTTCAGAGACCTGTCCTCTGCATATTTGTAGACCCACAAATGCAAATCCTGGTGTTTTCTGAGGAATAACCTCTGTGTAAATGTAACAATCTGCTGATGATGGATAATGCAAGTTCTGGTGCTGCTGTTTAGACATCGATGCAGGGTATTTTCTCCCAAAAGGACTGACGAGTTTATCCAGGTGCTGGAGGGCAAGCAGAGAGATGCTGGGGTGGGGAGTCCCCCTGGGAGTTGGTTAGAGGATTGTAACAATCTGACTGTTTTTATTCTTCTGCATTTTTATGTTTCTTTTCATTGTAAAGCACAATAATTTGCTTCTATATATGAACGGTGCTATATAAATAGACTTGCTTGCTTGCTATAGTTCAAGGTGGACATTACTCCTGAGCAGGCAGACCTTGATAGCCCCCACTTCAACAAGCCCGGGTTACATCATTAGTACACATCTGCGATGGCCTCTCTAGTGCTGGAGTGAGTTAACACAAGTGGATTTAGAAAAGGAAGAGTAGCTGGAAAGAGGGAGAGAGGAAGAGGGGGCAGTGTTACTCTCAGGACGTCTGCTCCATTGGCTGCTTCTGCTGTTTCCAGCCAGGAAGACTAGGAGGGTTACCGTGGTAACCTAGCCTGCAGCTCAACATCATTCCGTTGCCTTGGCGTTGAGGGGACTCATCCTTTGTACAGGAGTGAAAGAGAATTGACAGAACAGTTCACCTGCATTTTTACAGAAAGGTACCAGCAGAAATATAATGGCAACAATGTGCCAAAGGTGGCACACATCCAATTTATAATAAAGTCTGAACACTTCTGTTATATTCTGAACCGTTTTATAATAGTCTGAACCATTCTGTAATAGTCTGAACCCATCTGTAATAGTCTTAACCATTCTGTAATAGTCTGAACACTTCTGCAATAGTCTGAACACTTCTGCAATAGTCTGAACACTTCTGCAATAGTCTGAACACTTCTGCAATAGTCTGAACACTTCGGCAATAGTCTGAACACTTGTGCAATAGTCTGAACACTTGTGCAATAGTCTGAACACTTCTGCAATAGTCTGAACACTTCTGCAATAGTCTGAACACTTCTGCAATAGTCTGAAGCCATCTGTAATAGTCTGAACCCATCTGTAATAGCCGGAACATTTCTGTAATAGTCTGAACCATTCTGTAATAAGATCTAAATCTGAACCCTTTTGTGGCAAAGTCACAATCCCTTCGGAAATAAAGCCTGAGCAAACCCCAAAGAAACATTTCCCCCAGATGCCTGTGTTACACTTGCATTCTGCTGTCAGAGAGAGGGTGTGTTTGGATGGGCCCTCTAACCTGGTGATCCTGCGAGCCTCCATGAAGCTGGGCGAGTCTCGTCTCCTTTTCCTGATGGGGGAGTAGCTCCGTGAGCGCCGACGGGCACGCTCGGCATCTGAGTGGTGAGGACTGTCTCTCTCCCTGGAGGAAAAGAAAACAAATATGCACATCAGGCACATTCTAGTTGACATGTGCCCGTCTGTCTCCGCGATAGACGTGGTGTCACCCCTCTGACACATATTCCATCCTGCCGACAACCATGTCCGTTTTTCTGTTTCAGCACATGCCTCTCCAAAGGTGTGTGCACGGCCCAGATGCAAATACATTTTATGTACTGGACAGAAGAATGAAGAGTCAGCTTTCCAGGGTGACGTGGAAAATCTTCCCTCACCTGGAGTTGTTCTGTCGGGGGTGAGGGTGTGGAGACTTGGCCTTGCTGGGTCCTCTCTCTCTGGACACGGAGCGTGATGAGGACCGCCCCGAGCTCCAGGAGCTGCTGCGTTGCCGGAGTCCCACGCCGCTCCGACTCCGGGACTCACTTTTCTTCCTTCCTGACTCAGACGTGTGGCGCTGTCGGCCGGGGGACCCAGACAGACTCCGGTGACGAGCTTGACCCCGCCCCCCACGACGGCGCCGCTTGGACGAGTGGCTTCCCTTGGACCTGAAGTGAAAAGGTATCAGATGGTTACTGGACTTCACCACTGTAAGATGCAGTGTACTCTATAAGTACTTGGACAATGACAAACCTGTTAATGTTTTGAAAAAAATGTATGGTTGAGAGGTGCCGTGCCTACAGCTCCGCCCTGGACTGAGGCACCAGCCAATTGACAGGCAGAGGTAATGACAGTACAACATTAACTATTACACTTACTTCTTCTGGCGAGAACTCCTCCCTCTGTGAGGAGGCGGGTTATGATGGGAGTGGCCGGAGTCACTGCTGTTAGCCGGCGAATGGGAACTCTTCCCATGGCCTCTGTAACCTTTGTGACCGCCCTGTTTCCCCGACGATCCCAAGCCCATAATCAGCCTCTCGTCCCCTTGTAGAGTCTCCCCGGCCAGTCCAGTCTGGGCTGCAGTACCTCCGGGGGTCCTGTAGAGGGCAGCGTGGGCCTTATGGTCTCCCCCAAGTTGCGCTAACGTCGCGGTCGCCTGGACTCCTGGAGTGGTGGCGGTTATCGTTCTCAGCTTCTGTAGAGAAATTATAACCGACAAACGGAAAGAAACGACAAAGAAAAAAAAGAAAAAAGGAAAAGATGGTCTTAGAGTTTGCCACGGTGGAGTGTTTGAGCGCTACGGTGGTACTTGGCAAAAGAGGGTCAACATCTAAAAGAAAAGGTCAATTTTTTTTCTGGAAATGGCTTATAGACAGTCCTCTATGGTGCAACGCATGCAGTACTTGGCATGCAAAACCATAATGAGACAAGGAAATCCAAATCCCCAGAAAGAAACCAAAAAATACTAGAACAGGAAGAGAAAGAAAGGGGGAAAAATATAAAATTATGAATCAAATGAAATTAAAGAGCAGAGAGAGAGAGGAGTAGAGAGAAAACAGAGATACAGATGTCGTAGAGAGTAAAAGGAGGACTTCTTCAAGTTTTAGTAATGATTTAAAAAACTAAAGAAATATGAAACGATACAGAAATAAATTAAAAAGTAGACAACTTGACGGAACATCACAGAAATGGAAGGAACAAATTAAAAGATTCACAATTATTGTCAAATCGAATCAGAAAAATCTTTGCTACTCAATTTGTTTCTCTCTCTGGAGTTTAATCCCTTGTAGTAGACAATTGCTGAAATGTGACCAGCGACCCATTTTCTTTTTTCAGTTTTTTTTTCAATTTTTATCGTTACTCTTGTTTAACTCCCTTTTGGTTGACATCCACTTACCAATAAAGTGACATTCCCTCCTTTAGTAGGTAAGGTATGAAGAAAAGGGAAAAGTGGGGCAACATAAGTTCATCATTAGATTTCACAAAATGCAAGAGAAAAAGACACAAAACCCTTCCCTGAGTGAGGCATGAGACAATGCATGGAAATAAACGGAAATGTAATCAAAAAAGAAAAGAGGAAGGAAGGAGTCAACCACAATGTTCAGGAGACCTCACGCTCTCTTGGCAGCCCAGTCCACCGGACGACTGTCCTTGAGAAGGACCAGTGATGGTGGCGTTAAGTTCAGAGGTTCCATGTCTACTGTTTAATGGTAAAGGTAGGCTACTGTATGTTTGCTTCATTTTCAGTGGGGCGTAGCGGTTTCCCGGTAAGCCTCGGGCACCTCCGTGTTAAACAATATTCAGGAATATGTTTTTATTTTATTTTGTTGATGTGCATTTCATGCAATGGTTTGCCCTTTTGACTTTTAGAAAAAGCAGCAGTCCATTGCAAGGACAGACACTTAAAGGGGATTCTTGAAAAAATATATTAATATTATTTAAAACACGTGTGTGGGAGACCAACTTTTGACGAGCGGATCATAATGCAGAATGCGGTTGGCTGAGGACAAGGAGATAAATCGCAAATATTATCTGTCAAAGCACAGGTGTGTGTGTGTGTGTGTGTGTGTGTGTGCGCATGTGAATGGGTCAAAAATGTTTTTCTGGGGGTGACCCTGGGAAACTGATGTCCTTATCAGCTGGTCAAAGGTCAAGTTAGGTAAATATCAAAAGAGGGCAGGTCCTCTTGCATGCATTAAATCTCCTGTAAACACTGACCGCTCAACTACAACTGACACTTCAAAACAGGAACCCTTGTCAAAATGTAAATAAAAATCTAAACTTGAAAGATAATAAAACACACAACCACTGACGCAGATGTTGACAGTTGTTAGAAACAGCCATCAAGAAAATAAATATGATCAAATCATAAGACGAATCTCACCAAGGGAACAGAAAGATGCCAGACAGACAGGAATGAATGCATTCTACCAAAACAGAAAGAAGTGGTCGAAGAAATGGACCAGCTTCATATAGGGCGGGATATTGGACTACATTTAATGTGATTATTGAAGAAGGATAGAGTAAAATAACAATAGATTAAAATTAATCAAAATCTTAACAGCAAAATATAACTGATAAAAGTAACGATAAAAAAATCTGAAAGCTAATGTTTGCTGGTGGAGAAATCATAGAGAAAAATAGAGAAACATTGACGTCAAGCTAAAGGGTGCTTCTGACATTCTCATATCTGCATATATATATATATATATAAATACCACGTGCCAAGGCAGAGCGGTACCTACCTTCCATTTCAATCAGACACGTATGCAATATCAACAAAACAAAAGGAAAGGAAGAAACAAAAGAAAAAAAGGAGAAAGGAATGTTCTCCGCAGCGAAATGGGAAAAAGACAATGAACCTCTTTTAGTATCAACGCTACCAATGCCTTTCATCGACTGAGAATGTGAAGGTAAACAAACAGACCAACCAACAAAATACCAAAGTAAATGGACAAACAAACCAACACTTAAAAAGGTTAAATAAAACTGAAAGTAAAAAAAAAAAAGAATGAATCTAAAAACTACAATGATTTGCCGTCTTTTTCGCTTGTTTAAATGCAGACATGGTTATCAAATAGGGAGAGGCGGGTTAGAATTGGGTCGGTGTAGAGAGTTATTCATGAAACAGAAAGAAAGCCATCGCTTAGATAAACCGCTAGAGGGAGGGGTGGAACGATGGATGGATAGATGGGCATGCGGAGATGACGGAGGACAAGAGAGGAGAGGAGATCAAAGAGCATGTCAGGACAACGGAGAACGACAAGGATGCCACAGCACGGATGGCCTGACGGGAGGGGGAGGGGCTGGAGGGAGGGAGGGAGGGAGGCTGGGGGAGGAGTTGTCACCGCTAGGATGGATAACTAGTAGAGTCAGCACAATTAAAGGGACCCCAGACACATTTTGGAAGAGCCGTTCTTCAACGAGAGAACAAAACCCATTGTGTTTTTTGACAGCTACGGAAACCTGCTCCAACTGCACATTCTGTCGGCCTCTTTCACACGTTTTCCTTATGGACTCAGCGATCCACCAGGCTTGTCACAGAGCACCGTGTCAGTACAAGGTGACTGTTCAAGAGACAGAGTAAAATATTCTGATTAATTCAAAGCCTTAGTCATAGAATGAACACTAAGTGAAACATTGAAATGAGCACTGAACCCCGCGGAATATGGCTGGCACTCAAATTCAAAATGGCTCGGGTCCCTTTAAAATACCAATGTCACTAAATGTGTGGTCCTATTTAGTTTTCAACATTGTGTCACTGCTTTTTATACGTTAGCAGATACCCATTCAACATGAAAAAGCCACAGACAGATACAGTAGGACAAACTGAGATCTAGAAATAGAAGAGACTGAAAGACCCAGGTGGCTGCTGCGCATGTGCTAACCACAAAGCTACTAGAGAATGATCTAGCTCCTGTTGGATCTATGATCTCCAAGAAAGGTTTAGCATCCGAAATGCATAATGTTGCGCGAGCATCCTCCCAAAAACACCGGGAGTCTGACCGCTGATCAATGTTCAACAAGGGTTGCACACAAGCATTCCCCTGCACGTGGAGATTGACAAGAAAGGTCTCATGAACCAAAAACGGATGCTTTAAGCAAAGACTATCAAAAGAATTGACAGCATCCAGCCAATCAAACATTTGATTATTTCCTCTCAACACAACTTACTGGACCAAATGTCCAGACACCTCATTGGCTGATGAGACTCCCCGTGTCAATCCCCAGCGACTTGGAACACACAGAGATACGGAATAGAAATCAACATCAGGAACAGGCTGACCAATACTGCCACCTAGAGGCAACATGCTGGTCACATGATACAGTAAACAGGAAGTCAATAGAGAGCGAGAAAGAGTGAAAGAGAGAGATAGATAGGGAGAGAGTGAGAGGGAGGGGATAGTGCCTGGGAGTACAGCTGGTGTCTGGGAGCTGTCTCAGACGTCTGGAGGAAAGGGACAACTAGAACTGAGCAAAAACATAGTGCTTCATAAAGACAACTGTATTGACAAAAAGAACTAATGTACACATACCCAGTTAACCTACTTGGTCCAGTTCCAAAGCATATGAGTGCTTTTTACATAAATGAGACAGAGAAGGAGCATTGGGTATTTATTTCATGGGGTAAATACCACTCAGATCGATAATAGCAGAAAACAAAACAGTTATGAATGAAAACAAGCAGTGACAGGGAAAGAGAAAACGAGAGAGAGAGAGAGAGAGAGAGAGAGAGATAGATAGTTAGATAGATAGATAGATAGATAGATAGATAGATAGATAGATAGATAGAAAGAGAGAGAGAGAGAGATAGATAGAGAGAGAGAGAGAGAGAGAGAGAGAGAGAGAGAGAGAGCGGGAGAAGCCTTCTTTCATAAGCACATGCAAGTTTGAGGAGGAAATTGGAGCATCTGTAATTCATGATTCTATGCAGAATGTTTTCCCAGAAGCTTCTCTAATCTGGACCCCATTCAGTCGCTTAGTCAGAAGTGAAAGAGAAACCACAGTGGCTGTAGCCTTCTGGTTTAACTGAGGTGTGATGTTAAATTGTCAGAGTAAACTGGCAGTGGTATTCAGTTAGATTCAAACATAAAATGTTACCTGAGATCGTATGATCCACATATTTTACAAAGGAGGGCGACGAAATGACAGATTTAAAACAGCCTGTTATACTTTGTGTTTGTGTTTCACAGACAGATCAAAATAAAGCAGGTTAGGAGGGGTTACCGTTTTCAAAGGAGCCAAAGCTTGGAAACAGTTCCAAACGAAACAGTAGGGGAAGAATCAGAATGACAGAAGACAAAATCAATTCTGAGTCAACCAGAGAACATGTCTGGCAAACCTCAGTGATAAAAGCCATTAAACAGTTTTACTTTTATGTTTTCCGTAGCTGTGCCAACACCCTGTTGTTTGTTCTAACCTTCTCAAGTGACTGTGCTAGTTGGAAGGGTTTGCAACACAAGAGCTGAACATGTGACGAAATTGAAATCATCATGTGAGTAACAAAAATACATTAAACTCAGCAGAAATCCCCACACAATCCAAAAGTCCAAAACGGATCATATCATTCTCACTTGAGAATGTAAGGTACAGTTGGTTTAGTTCAGAAAACACAATTGTTAAGCCTTAGATTATGATTGCCATCTTTGACAGTTAGATTTGTCAGCTATGGATTTGATAATTGATGGCTGTTATAAAGCAAGCTGTCAGCATGATCAAAAGGCAAATTTTCACACAAGCAACTCCCAAATGTCCTTGACGAGCCAACAATGAATCAAACTGACGGAACGGGGCATTCATGAACTCTATCAATAAGCACTTTCTACACAAACCTGCTACTGTTCCACATTCTATTTGTGGAAGCTGTACCAAAAAACACATTTTGAAGGGATCATCAAAATGTTGCTCTGAGTAATGCGTTGCTGCCCGAAAGAAACCAAGAGGTTTCCCCAGGAATGTCACAGAACTCCATCACCACTAGAACGCTATTCCCTAGAGTGGACACTTACATCCAGAGCCCTTTGGGAAAACCTAGTGTACTACATAGGGAATAGGGTCTAAAACTCACCCTCCACATTAACACGGTCCTGGATGAGGTGCTACACTAATGCCCACGGCCAGATAAAAGAGGAAAGAGCCCTGATCCCAGATCGTTTTTCATGCTATCCTGAAGAAACACAGCCCTGATCCCAGATCGGCTTTCATGCTATCCTGAAGAAACACAGCCCTGATCCAAGATCGGTTTGCCTGCTATCCTGAGGAAAGAGCCCTGATCCCAGATCGGTTTTCCAGCCCTGATCCCAGATCGGTTTTCATGCTATCCTGAGGAAACACAGCCCTGATCCCAGATCGGTTTTCCTGCTATCCTGAGGAAATGCAGGCTGACCACTCAGTGAGGTCCGAGCATGACTAGGCGTTCCTCTGCAACTCAGAGTGTCGAGCGCGACATTGCAATGCCAGGATACTTGGTTCGATTCCTGGGACCATCCGCATGTAAAAGTGTACAGACATGCGTGACTGGTGAACCACTTTGGATAAAAACATCTTGTACAGTGTATTATGTGTCAGTATCCGGATGAAGACAGAACAGGCAACAAGACTGGAGGGAACATACAAAAACCTGCCCTGCAAACAAAGGGACAACTAGGAGTTATTCTAAGTCAGTACA
>JACXGJ010011725.1:0-19267 GCA_016801105.1 Esox niger | reverse complement strand
GGAGGTGTGACAAGAGAGAGGATGGAGGAGAACAAAGAAAAAAATGTTTACACCTGACTTGACCTTTAACACCTGACCTTTACCCTGCCCACCTAAGAGAGAAGAGGAGACCAAGAAGCAGATGAGCAGAGTCAAGGCAATCGCACTGAGGCAGCTTGCCGAACAAACACACCACCACATACATATATACACACACACAGGATCTGAAGGACAGGGCAGAGAAGCAGAGATGGAGGGAGAAATACAGGGAAAGAAGGAGGGATGGAAAGAGAAAGCAAGACATGGGGGTTTGAAATGGAGGTTGGATGGTAAAGGAAGCCAGAGAGAGAAAGAGAGGGACGAATGGCACAGCAGATGACCTTACAACAAGGACACAGGCTGGAGCAGGGATGTGAGAGGAGGAGCATCTCTCACCTTTGACCCCGGTCGTCCGATCTCTCCCTGGAGGAGAAGACGTGTTCATTAGAACTCAGTGAGTCTCCAGATTTATGGTATGTCAAACCGTAGGTTTCATCTCCACACACGCACACACAAGTTTGTACAGAAAATAGAAAGGGTTAGGGTTGCATGCTCCCTTGCCCTAATCTTAACCCTAAACCTAAACCTAACCCTAATCTTAACCCTTACCCTAATCCTAACCTTAATTTAACCCTAATCTAACCCTAACCCTAACCCTAACCTTAACCTCAATAAAGCAACATTTATGCATAAATTTTACCTAGGTGTAATGCCTAACCTTAACCCTAAACTTAACCAACAATTCCTGGACCTCAAAGAAATCTCAATTCTAACTCTAAAATTAACTGTAAGTTTGACCCTAAACCTAAACCCTGAGCCAGAAATTGACTTTTGCTTTGTCCAATTTCTTGATGTTTCTTGATGTACTGCACAGACATTTGGTCCCCATGAGTATAGTAAGACCTAAAACACAAACACACACACACACACACACACACACACACACTTAAGCACATAGCACAGAGTAGTAAACACTGTTTACCTTATCTCCTTTGGGTCCCTGTAGTCCTGGTATTCCACTGGAACCCTGAAAAAAAGTACAATTGATAAACAGCTTGAGCAGTAATAATTACACACAAATGCACACAGACACACACACACACACACACACATACACACACACACACACACACCTCAGGGCCTTGGGGTCCCTGAGGGCCTTGGGGTCCCCGTTCACAGACAGAGATTACAGGCAGGTGGTTACGGCTTCTATCTTCCTCCGCTCCCCCTTCTCTCTCTATCGGTGGGCGACCATCCTTTTAACATGATGTCGCAGTCAGAGACGTGAAGACAGAAAGAAGGAGTGACAGTGAGACAGAGACAGAAAGAATGAGTGACAGAGGTAACAATAGCAACCGGTTTAGACTAGTGCTCGGTTCAGATGTGGACAGACATTCTGGTTTGGACCGGTATTCTGGTTTAGACTAGTGTTCAGATTTCAACAGGTATTCTGGTCTAGACTAGTGCTCAGGTAAGGACTAGTGTTGAGGCCTAAAAAAGTGTTCAGGTCTACAGTGACGTTCAGCAGGTCAGACATTTAATAATCAAAAGCTGTGGTGCATCTGAGGAACCACTGAGTTGCAACAGAACACAGATGTAGGTTGATGTTGAAACTGTACATGTATGTTCATGTGTGTATTTGGACTCACGGTGGTCCCTTGCTTCCAGAGCATGGGAGGAGGGGGGAGGAGTGGGGGAGGGACCAAGAGACAGCACGGGTCAACCCTCATTGGCTCATCCAAGGACCTGAGGGCTGAATGACACATGGCTCAACGAATTGCAGCTAGCCAGAAATCCCCAAACCAACAGGCTTGACAGATGAGCGGTGTGCGTGTGCTTAATCCCATCGCCTTCAGCAGACATTCGCCTAGCAGCTGTTTGTGTTTGATGTGGAACTGCTCCACAGCTTGGAAATCTACAGGCTGTTCTGTGAAATAAAGCTGCTGTCAGCTATTGTGGACTCTTTCATGTGAGGCACCTGGTCTCATTTGGGATCATCGGAAGCAGCCTCCAGGACATGGTCACTCTGCTGTAAGTCCCTTAGTAACCGGTCTGTTGACTCAATTGCAGTGTCAATGTCTCATCCTTAGACCACCAAGAAGAATTATGGGTGTGGTTCCGTGACCCTCACCTTGCACAAACACATGTGCCGGCACGCATGCGGACGCGCGCACGCACACACACGCGCCTTCTTACCTTGAGCTGAGAATATGTCGTCTATGTGTTGAAAGGAGGACAGAGCCCATGTCGTGCAGAGAAGGAGCTGAAGGCACAAAACAACCGAGGACACCTCCATGCTTCTGCAAATGTTTAAACACACACACATACACGCACATACACGCACGCGCGCACGCACACACACACACACAATGTGAATGGACTCAGTAGACAAGGTTGTGTTGTCTCCCGTTCCTTTTTGGACTAAATGGACTCGAGCTTTCTGGAGCAGTAGCAAACAGCTGAAATTACAGTCGCGAGTCGACACATCCTCAGCTGTGCGTGTTTGCCAGAATTAGCCCCCCTCTCTTTTTTGCTCGCTCTCTGTCTGTCCCTCGCTCTTGACAGGGGAAAGAAAACAACATAGTAACATGTTCATTCAGACGGGTTTTAATTACTCTGTTCTATGCGCTCACCTCACCCGTGTCTCTTCTTGGCACTGTTGATTTGTCTGGTTTAGGCAAAAGCAAGCCCCATGCGGTGTCCGATATTTTGGACTGTTTCTAATTTTCCCAAAACAAGTTGGATGTTAAAAAAATAATCTCTATATGAGGTACCACGTGCGTTCTGGAACCAGAATTTGGATATGCAGCACTGCTCAAAATCTACTGGGCTGGGCGGAGCGGGTTCACAGTTATAACACGTCTTGTCTGTATCTCAGCGCTTTATATGCAGGTTAATTATTAGACAAACGCAAAGCCTAGCCCTACCTAAAGACTAGCAGCAGCAGTGTAACTGATGAATACAGAGCGCTTACCTTGACAGTATTGTCATCTGGTCAAAGCCGATATCCCTCGTCCACTCCTGTCTTTCACAACCTCGCAGGGAAAACCTTTTCAGTTTGCGCGATAACCACAGATGCTTCGCCCTTCCCGACGATCGCTTTCTGTGACATTTACTGGTAAATGCACGTCGCTCAATCCCGTGCAAATCAATCAAATTCACTCAATCAGCCTCCCGGTCTTCTGGGGCCAATACCGCACAGTTGGATTTAATCTGGGGACCTTCTACGTAACGCGCCGGTGTTACCTAATTCCAGACAGCGGCAGCTCAGAGTAGTGAACTACTAGAAACGGGAGCAAAAGCCACAACTCAGCTAATTTATATGCATATAAAATCGGCTTGTGGTAACGTAACCCTATGCGAAAGCCTAAAATGGCTTGTTTAGTCACTGCCACCTAGTGGAACAAAGATGTTAATTCAGTCTTGTGAAAAGGACAACCCAATTGGCGCTGTCCCCCTGAGCCCTGGTGCTGATCCTTGCTTCGCACGCCGCTGATACATTTGTTTCATTCGATACACCCTCCACCCTTTCTTACCGTAACAGCTTCATGACTTATCGTCCCCTTGATAAAAGCCAATTACAAGATGTGCCCCATGTGTCAATAAGTACCGCAAGACGCACAAATGTTTCGGGGTAGAGTTTATATGCTAAGGCTCTTAACCGGGGGTACCATGTAAGTACGGAGCCTTTCCAAATGGGTCACTTCAAAAGTCTCACGAGACTGTAGTTATTCCGGTAACAGCACAAATGGGTCCAAAAGCAGCGAGTCGATTACGCATAGCCTGTTGATTTACTCACAATCAGTTATGTGGTTGCCAGGGTGATTCATATGATGGGTATTGGTTAAGCTGTAATAAATCGGTATACTATACTTTAAAACCTAGGCTATTCTGTAAAACGTTATATTAAAGTTATTAATTTTATTAGCGTATCCTAGTGGTTCTCAATCCTCTATCCTGGGCCCCCTACTTTACACAGTTACAGAAGTAGATCACCTGTTTTACCCATTCAAGCATTTGAATCTGCCTGGAATAGATCACATCCATGGATCAGTTGGTACTGGATGCAGAGTGAGACAAAAACTAAACTGGACAAAAAAACAACCGTTTAAATTAGGCCTATTTCCCACCGATTAGCTCATCCAAACAGACCTGTTTTCTAATCATTAAACGATGACATATTTCATTAGGTGAGCAAGTTCGTCTGTGTAAAGCTATGACTGAACAAAACTAAACGCCGGCGAGTTTCCTGAGGACTTCCAACACCACTAGGCTATGATTTCAGCATCGCGAACTGCAGTCATATCAAAGAGGAAGGCCTATCTCTGGTCCTGCCTATCTCTGGTCCCATTGATAAATCAACACTTTAAGAAGATCGCAAAGAGTACATTCAACCAAAGATGAGAAACACCAAGGCAACAGCATTCTCGCTTCTCGTGTCTAGCCACAATGTGGCGCGCATTCACAAAATTTCAATTTGACCTAATGTTGGGTTGCAACGACACCTTGTGAGAGCATAGACGGAAAGAGTGGGAAGAATCGATGAAATGCCGATATAATTTTAGCATTTCCATGTTGCAGTAATCAGTCTCGGTAGGATTAACTGGCTCATGGGCCAGCTAGAGTCGAGGCCCATCAAGTTTATTCGATTTGTATACAAAGATGTGTATTTCCACGATAGCCCTTAATTAAGCGGTTATTCTCCAATAGAAGGCTGGTGAAGCTGAGTGGGTGAACCTAGAGAAGGCAGCATAGCCAGGCACGAGCTAGCGAGACCCTATTGGGCAATATTGGCACGTTCTGTTAGGAAACGCCTACTCTGAGAAGTAGTGTGTGCAATTATTCAAATCGGCTCCTTTTCGATTCACGCTTTCTATTGCATGCTAGGACACGTTTCCTCCAAGATAAGTACTCAAACCACCTCTATGCCCGTGAGCACGTTTCTGCCTCAATGGGATTTGTGGTGTCTACGGGTCGATAATAGGGATCATGGGTCTGGCATACGGGTTTGGAACGATAACAACTCGTCGTTCGATAGTGGCTTTATATTAAATGTTCGATGCTTAACGCTGTGACTGAAGCACAAGTAATACGTCTAATATATAAACCTGTCAAATAAATTAGAGGACGAGGGCGGGAATGTTGAAGTGTGTGTGTGTGTGTGTGTGTGTGTGTGTGTGTGTGTGTGTGTGTGCCCTAGGAGAGAGGTTGAGAGTGCGAGGGAGAGAGGGGTGTAAACTGTCAGAGAGACGTGAGGACTCGATACTGATGCGGTTGAAGTCGTGTAGCTGATTTGCTTGCTGTGCAATAAAAGGCAACAGAACATTTTGTAGTTTGTTTCTCGGATAAAATCGTATCAAGGCAAATAGGCTAACACATTTGTCAGTCTATTAATCGTTGCTGCAAGCTAAATGGCTAGCTTTGACTTTAGGGCTTGTTCCTGAACGTTGGTTTTATACAAGAAGCTTCCCTATTCTGAAGAGGAACTACAAAAAGCGGTTGCCGCATCGCTTTGTTCTGTATTTTCTTGTTCTGTCTTTCGGGGTATAATTGTGCAAACGAATATTATCTGAAGCTATCATCCAACTCCGTCTCGTGTTCAACCTGTGTCCGAGCGGTGAAAGGGACCGAAGCGATGATGTCGGGTAAATCTATGAAAGACATTGACAGATATCAAGCTGCGCTCAACTCGCTACTATCACTCGAGGAAAATAAATTCTGCGCGGATTGCGAGTCAAAAGGTAGGTGGACGTTTTGACCGATTGTAGGTTCAAACTACAAACGCATTTAAGTGCCTTTCTCGGGCATTTAAGTGCCTTTCTCGGGCTAAGTGTTAATAGTGCTGGTATCTCTCAATGTGAATCTATAGAAACATGTACCTTATAGACAGAGACCATGCGTTAGTATAAGCCATATGTCTGATGTCCAACACACTGGGTACGGGGGTGGGCAGGCACGACAAACGGGAACGCATGAGTCAATCTCTTTCCCCTCAGTTTCCCGGAACGTATCCGGTCCGTCTGAGGGAACCCGATACTTGCGTAATACGATTTTAGCGAACTTTGAAGGTTGTTATTTAAAGGCCATTGCAGAGGGTGTTAAAGGGAAGGGCGACTGCATGGGTTTCTCCCGCCGGTACAATCTGTTCCAAGCTGAGCCTATTTCAGGTGCATCGGGAATACGTCCTTTTAGAGTGAAGGTTAAGGTTAGATCATGCAGCTATCAGTTATGCAGAATAGGAATTTTAAATGCCAATACATTGTGGTTCCCAAAAAATTCGCATAGTAAAACAAGTGAGTCAGTGTGATACTGTTAGGGTAATGTTTGGATATTATTTGGGGAATGTTTTGGTCATGATTGAGTACTCTTAGAGTAATGTTGGGGTACTATCATTGTAATGATGCAGTTCTGTTAGAGTAATGTTGGGGTACTATCATGGTAATGTTTGGGTACTATTATGGTTATTATATGGCAATGATATTGTTCTGTTACTGTTAGGGTATTTTTGGAGTAATGTGATGGTAATGTTAGGTTCGTGATGGTGTAACGTTAGGCAATGTTAGGGTAACATTAGTGTAAAGATAGGGTAATGTTGGGGTAATTAGTGTTGTAGTGTTGGGGTTTGTAAGTGAATGGTAACTAGGAACGTAACCAACTTTTGTTCTCTTCACTGTTGATTGATCACTTCAGAAACGGTCTGGAACACAGGCTTCCCAGTAACATAGGCTTCCCCTGGCACACAGGCTTCCCAGTAACAAAGGCTTCCCAGTAACAAAGGCTTCCCAGTAACACAGGCTTCCCCTGGCACACAGGCTTCCCAGTAACAAAGGCTTCCCAGTAACAAAGGCTTCCCCAGAAACGCAGGCCTCCCCAGAAACGCAGGCCTCCCCTGGAACACAGGATTCCCAGTAACACAGGCCTCCCCTGAAACACAGGATTCCCAGTAACACAGGCTTCCTGTTTTCTTTTCCTCTTCCCCTGTGTGTGTGAATGGGATTGTGAATGGGATTGTGGATGGTAGTGTCTATGTGGTGGTGTGTGTGTGTGTGTGTGTGTGTGTGTGTGTGTGTGTGTGTGTGTGTGTGTGTGGTTGTCTGTGTGTGTGGTTGTCTGTGTGAGTGAATGTGATTGTGAATAGGATTGTGGATGGGATTGTGTATGTGGTGGTTTGTGTGTGTGGTTCTGATCCAGACATTCTGATCTGACCTCTACCTGTGCCTAAACCCTTCCCCTTCTCTCTTTGCCTGCCTTTCTCGACCCCCCTCCCTCCCTCTCTTTCTAACTTATATTCTCTCTTATTAATCCCCTTTGTGTATTTCTTTTCCTCACTGTGAATAATGCTGACAACTCTGTCAAGAGGTGTACAGATGTCTAGCCCAATAACATACAGAACAGCGGAAGACTACATCTAAAACCACTGAGCATTGTACTGGAGCCAATGGCGACACAACATCTAGAACAAGAGTACTGTACTGTAGCCCACGGCAACACAACCCCATCTAGGTGTGGAGCCATGGAAATAGAATTACATATTGTTGCCAGAAAAATTGTGTAGTGTGTCGTTTTAATCAATCTGTTGAAACAATCACATGTGACCCAACAAAACAGCAAGCAAACCGATGGTGACTCCACCCCTGATGAAGAGGAGCTGAGCAGCTTGAGTGACAAGGGGTGTGGCTTTGATGTGTGTTTGGATGGCTTCTGTCGGAGGGGAAAAACAAAGTCAACCTAAAACAGACCACAGAGCTGAGACGCATTTAAAATGCTTTTGCGATGTGGTGGTTGCGCATGCCATGGCTGCGATTTGGACATGACTTTCATCCATTTTACAGCCCAAGCAGCAGGGTTACTGCTGTAGTCTGCGAGGTCACCTGGTACTACCATAGAGATGGCCAGAGGACACCACTTTGAAGAACATATGTTTGAAAAAATCTGTTTGAGTGAACGTGTGTGATTGTGTGTGTGTGTGTTTGTGTGTGGGAGTTAGAGCACCATGTACTCTGGGAACACGTGCGTGTTCCTATTATGTTGTCCAAATTCTCTATGTTTAGGCCACACGAAGAATTGACCTGAAACACGGCTTCCAGCCATGGCCTTTCACATTACAGCAAGTATCACCGCGTTGTAATTATGTACTGATGGCTTCTTTTTAAGGACAGTGAACCCATGTCCCGCTATGCGCAGGATATCTGTGTCGTGTGACTGTAAACGTGTCTAGTCTAATTAGCTAGCACAGTGCGATTATGGGTTACAGGAAGAAAATAGCAGAATACCAAACTCACACACATGCATAGGAGATGGACAAAATAACAGAAACAACTAAAAATATATTAATATCAGGGCCCTAATAATGTCTAGGGCCATCCTTCAGAACAGCTCCAATCCTGTATGGAATGCAGTCATTTAAGTCCTGAATTGTGTATAGTTGGATGTTGCACCATTTCTCAAGAAGAAAAGCCTCCAGTTCTTTGAGGAATGGAGGAGGTGGAAATCTACTTCACACTCTGACGCTCCAGGACTTCCCATAAAGGTTCAGAAATGTAAACTGGTCCGGCTGTAGGAAATAGGGTGAAAGATGACTCATCAGAGCTTATTACTTTATTCCATTGCTCAGGGGTCCATGTTTGGTTCCGCTTACACCAAGTTATGCATCTTTGTGCTTTAGCCGTTGATAAAGTCTGTTTCTGAATGGCAACCCTGCCATACATTCCCGCCTTGTGAGTTTTTGTTGAGACTGGGTCACAGAGGTGCTGATTGAACTCTGTGGTAATTTTTCGGGCTGTGTCTCTGTTCGGGCATTGAACAACTATCCTGTTCCGTGTCCGTCCATCCCTGTTCCTCTCTGGCCAGGTGGTTTTTCCGTGTTCTGCATGTGCTGTCGTGTTTCCTGTGACACATTGAATTGTTTTACAGTTTTTGTGATGGATTGGTCTTCAATTCCGGCACCAACTATTTGGCTTCTTTGGAACTCTGTTGCTTCGTGTTGCTTTGAAAATTCAATTATGAAAGTGCTAACTGTCAGACCTCTTTTAGTGTTGACACCAATAGAGATTCATGGATGGGATGCTAACACTCTTTAGAGGGTCTGGACATTCTTGGCAAGTCTCCAAAACGTCTTTCCGTGTTGTTTTTTTTAAAGTAACAATGGGTGTAAATTCTTATAAAAATAAGGTTATTTTTGGTCAAGGTTGGTTAAAGTATACCTGTTTCATAGTTTGTGTTAGACACAAAATCTAAATACATTTACTGAGATTCCATCCAAATAAAGAAATGTAAGTCCAATTTGTCCCCATCCATCCAACACCAACAAAAGGCAAAAAAACAGCAGTACAATTTTGGGATTTATGTCAGATGGAGATGAGTCCGCATACAGGTGGGAGATTGACCATCTGGTGTCCTGGTGCAGACAGAAGAACTTGGAGTGAACATGATAGTGCATTTCAGGATTTCATATGCAGTTCCCTTATTTCAGGGTCTAAAATGTAATTGGACAAATTACCACTTTCATAAATAAAATGTTAATTTTTTTATACTTTTTCAAGAATCCTTTGCAGGAAATGTCTGCTTGAGGTCTAGAACACATGGACATCACCAAACTCTGGGTTTCCTCCTTTGTGAGGCTTTTCCAGGACTTCACTGCAGCTGTTGTTGTTTGTTTGTGTTTTTCTCTGCTTTAAGTTTGGTCTTCAGCAAGTGAAATGCATGCTCGATCGGGTGGAGATCAGGTGATTGACTCGGCCATTGCAGAATTTTCCACTTATTTGCTTTAAAAACTTCTGGGTTGCTTTCGCATTGTCCATCAGTAAAACCTTTAGCTAAATTATTTTGCTGATTAAAGTAGCAACGAAATTGTCCTTTAGTCTAGTTCAGTATCTTCAGAATCAGCATTTGTGAGACAAAGAACTTTTGAAACTTGTCAGTCTATTCTTGTTCTGAAAAATTAAGATATTTCATGTGAGAAACTGCCAAGAAACTGAAGATCTCGTACCACGATGTGTAGTACTCCCTTCACAGAACAGCACAAACTGGGTCTAATCAGAATAGAAAGAGGAGTGGAAGGCCCTGGTGCACAACTGAGCCAGAGGACACAAACATTAGAGGGTCTAGTTTGAGAATCAGACACATCACATGTCCTCCCATTGCAGTATCAATGAGTAGTTCCTGCAAAATAGCCTCTTCAGCTCCTTTTCCACCTAATATGACCTCTGAAAAGCAAGGCGGTTGATCAGCAGAGAGGGACAATGTAAAATTAGTTTTCCATAGCCAATCAGCATGGAGCAACCACGCTAATGAACCTAGCCTAGAGTCAATAGTGATGTCTTCTGGAAGGCAAGTGGCATCCCCTGATGATGTCTCTATAGCAACAATGGAACCGCTTGTATGCAAACAGAAGAATCATGAAAATACACGCACACACACGCACACACTCCAACGTACGCCATCTGAAGCTTTGGGTGGAAAGAGGGTCAACAACATCCCTCTGTTCTCTAATCTGCCAGTCTAATTAGCACAGTCTGAAATAATACACAGGAGAGAGGGAGACGGTGTGTGTTTGAAAGGGGGGAGGTGTGTGTGTGTGTGTGTGTGTGTGTGTGTAACCACTTAGTGTTAAACGTATAGTAAGCTGTGTCTCAGGAGACATTAGAGACAGTGGGTCTGATCATCGACATGTGATGTGTTCATAATCGTGTGAGTACCTGTGTGTGTGTATCCTGAGAGTGTGTGTGTGTGTGTGTGTATCCTGAGAGTGTGTGTGTGTGTAGTGTGTATCGTGGTGCCTTAGTAACACATTAAAAGCTCCTCAGTATCTCTTAAAAGTAGCTAAATAATGCAGATAGTCAGTTCATGTTTAAGTTTGACCGTGTTTTTGAGTCTGGGCACCAGTCCACACGGACACGTACTGCGAAGAGAGAGAATACGGGCATCTTGGACATGTCGATATTCGAGGCTCATGGCGACATCATTCAGCTGAGTCCGTTTGGAATGGAGACTCTTATTCTGGAGACGTCAAAGGCAGGCGGCCGTCAGAAGTGTAACGCCATTCAATATTTATAGTAACCAGGGAGGGAGAATTAAAAAGCCCTTTAATATTTCCACACTCAGAATGGTGGTTGGTTTGTTGATGCTGTTAGTGACTGAAGGTCTGCTGAGCATGTAAGATAATGGCCTGCGAGTGGAGAGTATATAATATAAACCAATTTCCACTTGATGTACACATGTAATCTCAGTGTTGTTAGAGCTGAGGTTACATTAATGGGCGGCTATTCAGCTAACTGTATGGAGATGTGTTGAAGCGGTGTGTGGAAAAGGGCCACAGTAATGAGGAGAAACATCTTGGGACTGCAGCCGGTCAACCTCTTCATCACACATTGAGATGGCATTGGGGGAGGCTTGGTCCTGTTAGTTTGCCGTTTCCACAACAACAGAAGGCTTGTGTTTGTGGCTGGAAATCTGTCTGATGCTTTTCGCCATTTCAACAACAACTATATGTTTTCCTATTTCAATGTGGGCCCTCAGTATCTCTGTTATTATCGTGTGTAGTGAGCGTGCCTGATAAGTTAGCATAGTTGTTCAGAGAGCAGTGTTTATTGGTCAGCAACGTGTCAGCTGACACCTGGGATAGGTCCAATCACAATATCAAATTTCATACTGACTATTTAATCACCAGGTTTCTCAGTCTGATGTGCGCTGGTCTTACTAGCATGCAGGCGTTAACCCACCCACTAGGTCAATTTCATGTCTATGCCGATTTATTTGATTTGTTACTATAAAATCAACCAGTTCTAACCTGCAAACTTTTAGCCAGTTCTGAGATGTGTTATTAACAGTTCTAACCAGGAAACTTTTAGCCAGTTCTGAGATGTGTTATTAACAGTTCTAACCAGGAAACTTTTAGCCAGTTCTGAGATGTGTTATTAACAGTTCTAACCAGGTAACTTTTAGCCAGTTCTGAGATGTGTTTTCTAACAGTTCTAACCAGGAAACTTTTAGCCAGTCCTGAGATGTGTTCTTTTTAACTGCAGATCTAACCAGGAAACTTAGCCAGTTCTGAGATGTGTTTTTAAACGTCAGCTTGTAATCTAACCAGATCCCAGGCATTTGTGAAAGGGAACACAGTCTAAAACAAAACCATCCAGTGGCCATGTTGAGATCATTCAAGCACAAATGTGTTCCTGTTCTTTGGCTTCTCCACTGTGGCGCATCGCTCAAAGCCTCATTAACAACAGTTAAGGTTTTATTTGCACATACTTTGGAAAGGGAGGGTCAAGGGTCAAGTTGAGATTTGGATAAGGTACTTATAATGACCTGTTAAGAGTTTGGCATTGGATATTAATTCTGTGGAGCTGTGGGGTTTGGTTCTAAAAGGCATACAATATGGCAACCTTGGGAATAACAGTCTCCGGATAACCACCAATCCACAACCACATCTTCAACCACTTCTAACAACCACATCCACACACACATCCTCAACTACTTCTAACAACCACATCCACACACACAACCACAACCACATCCTCAACCACTTCTAACAACCACATCCATACACACATCCAAAACCACTTCTAACAACCACATCCACACACACATCCACAACTACTTCTAACAACCACATCCACACACACATCCACTTCTAACAACCACATCCACAACCACTTCTAACAACCACATCCGCACACACATCCACAACCACATCTAACAACCACATCCACACACACAACCGCATCCCAAATCACATGGCTTATCACATCCTCAACCACATCCACAACGACATCTATAAACGATACCACAACAACTTCCAGAGCCATATCTACAACCACATCCGCAATCACATGGACAATCACATCCTCAGCCACATCCACAACAGCGTCTATAACCGATACCACAACAACATCCACAGCCATATCTACAACCACATCCGCAATCACATGGACAATCACTTCCTCAGCCACATCCACAACAGCATCTATAGCCAATAACACAATAACATCCACAGCCATATCTACAACCTATAGAGTCTAGTTTGCTAGGCATCTATAAACTAGATGTTATTATCCCCACATGGTTCAACCTCTAGAATGTGTGATTCTTCATGGGAGACAGAGTGGGGAGGGGACTCCTGGGACAAACAAACTTATTGATTGTGTTGTGTCAACATGGAAATAGAAAGTGCTTATCTAATAAACAATTATTTCTTCTGTGTGTGTGTGTGTGTGTGTGTGTGTGTGTGTGTGTGTGTGTGTGTGTGTGTGTGTGTGCATGTCCCGTTCTGTGTGTCCTAGCAGGTGGTCAAACAACCAAAGTCCACTGTTTGTTCGCTCTAAATCAGTCTCTCTCATTTTTCTCTCATTCAAATGCCACCTCTCTCTTTATCTATGTGTTTTGTCTCTCGATCTGTTTCTTTTCTCTCCCTTTCCTCACACATTGACTCTCTATCCTCTCCCCTTCTTTTCTCCCACAGTTAGTGCATGCTCTGATCTGAGGTGGTTATACTGCTTTCCTCAGATGTCTAGTTTTATAAATAATAATTTACATTAAAAATGACATAACAAATGTTCTGAACAACACATCAGCTTATGGCTGGCCACTGGTTTACGCTGTCATCAGCCAATGGCAACGGTCATTATTCAGTCGTCACCGCCCCCAGCCCACCCCTCCCTCAGCTTCTCTGGTCATGCTGGGCAAAGAGGGCTTTTGACTCCTCCCTGACATGCCTGGAGAACCAGGCCACCAACACACTGAAACCCTGTAATACCCCACAAGAAGATTAGAGAGAGAGAGGGAATGAGAAAGAGAGAGGTAGAAGGACGGAGGGTGAAAGAGAGACAGGGAGGGAGGGAGAGAGAGAGGCAGGAAAAAGGGGAGGGAGAGAGAGGTATGGATGGAGAAAAGGAGCAGCAGGGAGAGAGATAGAGTGTAGACTGAGGAGACAGAAGAGTAGATTGTCTTTCCTTTGTCAATCAAAGGGGCTGGGAGGAGACAGATTGACAGGAAACTACAGACACAGCGGAAAACAGAGAGAAGGCCAGTATAATGGAAAGAAAGAAAAAGACAGAAGGAAATATTTTAAGCATAGCAAATATGGATTAGACAGACTTTATGGGAGACAATTGTTTACTCAGGTATTGGGTCTATCCTTCCAGCAAGGGTAATGGCAGTGGACACACACACACACACACACACACACTACATGCTCACACACACACAAACACACACACTACATGGTCACACACGCACACACACAGTACATGCTCTCACACACACACACACACACACACACACACTACATGGTCACACACACACTCACACACACACACACAGTACATGCTCTCACACACACACACACACACACACACTACATGCTCACACACACACACACTACATGCTCACACACACACAGAGGGCTTCTGTCCAAGTGTTCATGGTTAAATAGGCTTTGCTGAGTAATTCCTCTATAATTAGTCTACCTGCTGCTAACTAATGTGACAGACAGACAGACAGACAGACAGACAGACAGACAAACAGACAGACTAGCAGACCGACAGGCTGACAGGCAGACTGACTAACAGACAGACTGTGTAACTGAGGACCAAAACACCTGCATCTCTCTTTGTATTTAGATAACATTGTCATTAACATCTGTCTGTGTATAACAATTAGATAACATTGACAATAACGTCTGTCTGTGTATAACATTTAGATAACATTGACATTAACGTCTGTCTGTGTATTACATTTAGATTACATTGTCATTAACATCTGTCTGTGTATAATATTTATATAACAATGTCATGCATTAATACTTTTTGTTCCTGGATTATGCTTCTATATTTAGTCTTTGTGCAGCCACTCAAAAGCATATTTACTGTACAATGAAGCGCTTTATGCTGTACTTTATGGAGTCAATTGATAAGGTTAAACCAAGTAATCGGCTGGAAAACATCCTTTGTCCTGAAATAAACACCTTTCTGGATGTCGTTCTGTAGAGTGAGATAAATCTATATGTAAAGAGAAAGGGGAAAATGAATTAGAGAGATGGACAGGAAGAGAGCTAGAGAGATGGATAGAAAGACAGCTAGAGAGATGGACAGGAAGAGAGCTAGAGAGATGGACAGAAAAGGGGGATGGAGAGAAAGATGGGAGAATGGGGGTGCATACAGAGGGACAGATGGAAGAATGGGGGTGCATACAGAGGGACAGATGGAAGAATGGGGGTGCATACAGAGGGACAGATGGAAGAATGGGGGTGCATACAGAGGGACAGACGGGAGAATGGGGGTGCATACAGAGGGACAGATGGGGTTGTCAGTCGTTTCTAGACCCACAAAATTATAACCCCATTCATACTAGTTCTATTGTTCATATTCCAAAATAAGTGTTTTGCACGGAACCTTAACCAGTACTCACACCTTTTATTTGCTTGTCTGATCGCAAGCCAAACATTTCTTTAAATTTCTGGCTGTAAAATCTCAGAATGTCAATAGGCAGTGATGCCATCTAGGGGCAATATATGCAAATTACATTTAAAATTTAATTTTCTTTCACTAGGTTTGTTGTTTCCAACTGATCATTCACTCAACCATTTGATATGGTTATATGATACTAATTATAATGAAAAATGTTGTGCCTATTATGTGCAGTTTGAAAAGTACAGAATCACATAGAGCTCTGGAAGAAATTTAGAGACCACAGCACCTTTTTCTTTCCTTTCCAAAAAAGTCAAAAAGGAATGTATTGTGTGAGGAAAAGAAGGACAAAAATGTAGAGACCACTGCAAATTGAACACTGTCCCTCACTCAAAACGTTCCTTTGCTATAACCTTGAGGACTGGAATAAATAAGGCTCTGGTCTGAAGTCGTCCACTAGAACAGAGGGACTAGGGGGCCATTTAGGAAGCGTCCTCAGTCAGATGTGTTGGATTAACGTGGGAGTCCACTGCTCCCTGATTCATTTAATACCTGAGGTTTAGAGGTTGGATCTGTCATCTATAACTGGGTCACAGTGAATCCGCTTCTTCCTCCCAGGACCCAGGTGGGCGTCGTGGAGCCTGGGCGTCTTCATTTGTATCCGCTGTGCTGGGATCCACAGGAACCTGGGGGTCCACATCTCCCGGGTCAAGTCTGTCAACCTCGACCAGTGGACACAAGAACAGATACAGGTCAGAGGTCAAACTGGCCATTTGGTCAGTGGCAGTGGACTGGTTGTTTCTTACTCAAACTTTCCCCAAGGAGAGGAGAGGACTTGATGATCCCCAGTCTTTACTGGTCATTAATTATCTTTCTCACTCTCTCTCTCTCTCTGTATATGTTCTACCTCTCGCTCTCTCCCTTTCTCCCCCCCCTTTTCTCTCGCTTTGTCTGTCAATGTTGTCTCTTGCTCTGTCCCTTCCCCTCTCTGTTTCTCTTTCTCTCTGTCTGCAGTGTGTTCAGGAGATGGGAAATGCCAAGGCCAAACGTCTCTATGAAGCTTTCTTACCTGAGTGTTTTATTCGACCTGAGACTGACCAGTATCCTCACTGCCCTCTGTGGGTCTGTGCACACGGGTGTGTTTGTCTGTGCCTGGGAAAATGTCCCAGGCTGTAGTAGAAATAGAAACAATTTACTAATGTTTCTATTTACAATTTATAATTTCCTCACTTTCAAAAAGGCAATTATTTTGGCTTGACTTTAAGGTTTAGGAAAACGTTCCAATTAGAGGTTAGGGTCAGGCCTTACTGGTTGGATATAGGGACACGTGTGAAGGCTAGCGTCTGTTTTGGCATTAATGTTTCCTGCAGTCTCTTTCCTGAACCGTCCTCACAGGTCAGCAGAGGTTTTCATCCGGGACAAATACGAGAAGAAGAAATACATGGACAAGGTCCTGGATGTTGACAGACTGAGGGTCAGTATGAACACACTCATTCAGGCCATTCATTAAGTCATTCATATTCCATTTATACTCTTTCAGATTGGTATATCCATCTCTGTCCCTCTCTCTCCCTACATCCTCTGTCAATCTCCCTATTTTCTCTCTCTCTCTTTTCTCTTCTCTCTCCTTTAGAAAGAGAAGAGCTGTGAAAACATTCCCAAGGAACCAGTGGTGTTTGAGAAGATGAAGTTGGTGAGTGTCTGTGTGTGTGTGTGTGTGTGTGTGTGACAGGTAATATGTTCTGTTGTTATTTCAGTGTACTTGTGTGCTCAGGGTTTGTTTCTAACTCTTTCAGAAAAGAGAAATCAGTCCAAAGACACAGACACATGGCCAGGCTGTCTCAGACCTGCTGGGATTAGGTATGTACACACACTGAAACACACACACTGTCACACACACACACACATCCACACACACACACACAGTTCAATGGCGGGTGTAAACATGTATTTGATTTAACTTTTGCCAAAGCAGCAGCTGTTCTTCTTTGGGTCGACATTAGTGACATGAGCCCGGTTGATGAGCCAGGTTGATGAGCCCGGTTGATGAAGTGCTGGTGTTGCTCTTCACCAAATATGATAACATTTAAACACAAAACTCTTCCATCTCATCCTCCTTTCCTCCCCCTATCTCTCCCCTCTATCTCTCCCCTCTATCTCTCCCCTCTATCTCTTCCCTCTTCATTCCCCTCTATCTCTCCCCTCTTCATTCCCCTCTATCTCTCCCCTCTACATTCCCCTCTCTCTTCCCTCTACATTCCCCTCTATCTCTCCCCTCTACATTCCCCTCTATCTCTCCCCTCTATCTCTCCCCTCTATCTCTCCCCACTACATTCCCCTCTCTCTTCCCTCTTCATTCCCCTCTATCTCTCCCCTCTACATTCCCCTCTATCTCTCCACTCTACATTCCCCTCTATCTCTCCCCTCTACATTCCCCTCGGTCTCTCCCCTCTATCTCTCCCCTCTACATTCCCCTCTATCTCTCCCCTCCCCATTCCCCTCTATCTCTCCCCTCTACATTCCCCTCGGTCTCTCCCCTCTTTTAGATGTTCCTGTATCAGGAGCAGCTGTAACTAATGGTAGACCCAGCCCTGGAGGAGAAGGTAGTCACCCCGCGGTGTCTAACTCTGGCCTGGATCTATTCAGCTCTGCCTCCAGCTCCACTGCCACAAACACAGTGAGATACAGATAGACGGACACACCTACACCCCCACCCAGAACACACACTCTCTCTAAACGATCTCTCCTCCCTCCAGCCGATAGGTAGCTCCATGCCGAGAGGTCGTGTGGCCGCGTCGGTACCCGAGAACCTCAGTCTGTTCCTGGACTCCAAACCAAAGCAGGAGGGGTCTGTGAGGAAGATGTCTAAGGACTCCATCCTGTCCCTCTACGCCACCGCACCCACAACACATCCCAACCTGGCTGCCCAGGGTAACGAAACTGTCCCTCCTGACAGTATTGCCTGTGTTAATAATAAAAATAACTCATTTTTTATTTGGATTTGTGTTACTGATTCCTTTTTCTTTTAATGCAAAAATGAGGTATTTCCTGGGGGCATCAAATCTTGATTTAGCTCTTAATTTACAAGTTTTTAAAAGATTTTTAAAAGATTAGTGTTCCTGACTCGTCTGTTTCTCTGCCTTTAACTCCAGCTGGTCTGTACATGAACCCAGCCCAGCTAGGCTACTATGGGTCATACCATTCCCTGGCCAATCAGGGGGGAACCTTGGGAGGAACCATGGTGACATCACACTCCATGATGTCCCTGAGTGGTCATCAGCCAAACACCATGATGAGGGGACAACAACAAAGCATCATGGGAGCTCAGCATGGGGCACAGCAGAACATTTTCATGGCTCAACAGGGAGTCACAGCCCCGCTCATGGCAGGAATACCCCATGGAGTAATGCAGCAGCAAAACATTATGGGAGCACAACAGAATGGCTTCATGGGATATCAGCACAGCATCATGGGAGGACAGCAGCAAAGAGTCATGGGAGCACAACAGAACGGACTGGCAGCAGCAGCGCAGAATAGCTTTACAGGACAAGGACAGCCACAGCAAAGCATCGTGGGACAACAGCAAAGCATTACAGGACAACAGCAAGGCATTATGGGAGTTCAACAGAAAGGCATGCTGGGAGGAGTGGCTGCTGAGCAGCAGCTGTATGCAACACAACAGGGTCAGCAGCTACAGTGGAACATCGCTCAGGTGAGAAACCACTGACCCATGTGTGTGTTCATGGGTAGGTGTGTGTGTGTGTTTATAGGTAGGTGTGAGTGTGTGTGTGTGTGTGTGTGTGTGTGTGTGTGTGTGTGTGTGTGTGTGTGTGTGTGTGTGTGTG
>JACXGJ010011724.1:0-19250 GCA_016801105.1 Esox niger | reverse complement strand
GTGTAGGGGTGTAAGGGTACTGGGGATTAGGTGTGCTGGGGTTCAAGTGGGTGTAGGGGTGTAAGGGTACTGGGGATTAGGTGTGCTGGGGTTCAGAGGTACAGGGGTGTAAGGGTGCGGGTGTGCAGGGTCGTAGGGTTGCAGGGGTGCAAGTGGGTGCAGGGATGTTGGAGTGAAGGGGTGTACGGCTGCAGGGTGGCAGGGGGTTCCTATAGTGCCTAGGGGACCATTAAGAAGCATGCACGTTTATTTATATAACACAATTCATATTTAGAAGCAAATCAATGTACTTTACAATGAAAAATATGAAAACACAATAGACTAAAAATAAATACTAGAATAAAAACATAAACACAAGGGGGATTCTAACCACCTTAAATAACAAGGGGCCCTCTAACCACCTTAAATAACAAGGGGCCCTCTAACCACTTTAAATAACAAGGGGCCCTCTAACCACTTTAAATAACAAGGGGCCCTCTAACCACTTTAAATAACAAGGGGCCCCCTAACCACTTTAAATAACAAGGGGCACTCTAACCACCTTAAATAACAAGGGGCCCTCTAACCACTTTAAATAACAAGGGGCACTTTAACCACCTTAAATAACAAAGGGCCCTCTAACCACTTTAAATAACAAGGGGCATTCTAACCACCTTAATAATAAAACAAGGGGCCCTCTAACCACCTTAATAATAAAACAAGGGGCCCTCTAACCACCTTAATAATAAAACAAGGGGCCCTCTAACCACCTTAATAATATAAGAAGGGGCCCTCTAACCACCTTAATAATAAAACAAGGGGCCCTCTAACCACCTTAATAATAAAACAAGGGGCCCTCTAACCACCTTAATAATATAAGAAGGGGGACGCTAACCATTATGAATAAAAGAGAAGAGGGGTTCCTGAATTGAGCAGCCTTACAGCCTGAGGAAAAGAACTGTCCCGTATTATCAAGGTGTTAGTTTGGGACGGAATATTCCTGTACCTTCTGCCTGACGGCAGCTCAGTAAACAGTCCGTGGCATGAGTGGCTGGGATCTGTAATGATCCGTTTTCACCAATGTGTAGGTCCAGAAACATGTTGGAGAGACTTTATGTGGATATTGAAGTTGCCAAACACAGTTTCATCCACCATGAATACAAGGTAAGTGAACAATTTAAGCTAAACTGACTAATCTGATGTTGTGTTATCTTTCAGGTACAAGCTGTGGGTGGATACCTGTTCAGAGATCTTTGGAGGTCTTGAGATCTGTGCAGTAAAAGCCATCTGTGGCAAGGATGGGAAGGACTACATCACTGAGGTACGCTTTGGTCTGTATATATTTGAGGTACGTTTTGATTAGTATATATTTGAGGTACGCTTTGGTCTGTATATATTTGAGGTACGTTTTGATATGTATATATTTGAGGTACGCTTTGATCTTTATATATTTGAGGTACACTTTGATATGTATATATTTGAGGTACGCTTTGATCTTTATATATTTGAGGTACACTTTGATATGTATATATTTGAGGTACGCTTTGATCTTTATATATTTGAGGTACGCTTTGATATGTATATATTTGAGGTACGCTTTGATATATATATATTTCAGGTACACTTTGATCTGTATATATTTGAGGTATGCTTTGATATGCATATATTTGAGGTACTCATTGATCTGTAAATATTTAAGGTATGCTTTGATCTCTATATAAATGAGGTACGCTTTAATCTGTGTATATTTGAGGTACGCTTTGATCTGTATGTATTTGAGGTACGCTTTAATCTGTATATATTTGAGATACGCTTTGATCTGTATGTATTTCATGTACACTTTGATCTGTTTATATTTGAGGTATGCTTTGACAGCATATATTTGAGGTACTCTTTGATCTGTATATAATTGAGTTACGCTTTGATATGTGTTTCACTAAGATGGTTACCAACATCTATCCAAAACCCTAATCTGTTCTCTGTCTTCCTCACTCTAACCTCACCCACTATTCTGTTGCTTCCTCTTGAGTTTTCAGGGGCTCATTATAGAATGTAATATGTGCAGTGCACTATATGGCCAAAAGAATGTGGACACTGTTACTAATTAATGAGTTCAGGTGTTTCAGCCACACCCATTGCTCAGAGGTGCATAAAATAGCCACAAAATCTCCATTGACGAACATTGGCAGTATAATGGGACCTGCTGAAGAGCTTAGTGACTTTCACTGTGTCAAACACCCCTGGTTCCTAGCCCTATTTATCTTTACACACCTTACGAATGTTGCCAATTCCAGGCCCCTTGTGAGGACAGTCAGAATCCAACATGGGCAATTCTTCTACTCTTCCCTACTTCTAAGGAAACCACTAGACATTGGGAGACACACAAACATCACCATTGTGATCCCCACTCGCTGTGAGGTATTTACATCTCAATGGAGGACAGAACATGACTGGCAATGACTCCAGACGTTGACTTTTAACGAGTGTCCTCCAGTAAAGACATTAGGATATTTCACGACATTAACCCTGTAACCCCTCCCATTATTATTAACAATTTAACAGGGTTACTAGGTAACAAGGAAATATGTATATGATTTCAAATCAAATAAATACTGGGACACATTACTAAAAACATCAATGTCATTAAAGAAGACGACAATGTATAGCACTCACTGCACATGAAATAATAATCCAAACAGTGATCAGGGTAACTGAAACCAGGTGGGGATAATGATGAAGGCATGCAACTATGAGTCTGGGAATGAGTTCATGGAGGAATGGAAACCGGGAGCGCACGGCACAAAGACACTTGCCATTACACTTGCCATGACACAAGTGGTTTTCAACTTCACAAAGTATAGTCAAGACATTTCTGATGTAAAAAACAGCACCATCCCTATTTGAAAAAGGCATATTTGATCAAATCTAGACAGGCCCATTTCCAGTAACAATCACTTCAATACCCTGTCCTTGAGTAAAAATTCAAAATTGTTAATTTGGTACTAGAAAATCACTTTATATCAAATACAGCTCAAAACTATTGGGATTGTGAAATTACCAAGATGAAACAGAGATGACTGTGTTTGGCAACTAAAATAGAAGAACTACTATTGGTAAAGAGGGGGATACTCTGGCCCTAAAGACCAGGGACTAAGTGTGTAATCTTGGTGTTCTGACAGACTCAGACCTCACATTTAACAGTCATATTAATGAGTTACAGAATAGATTTCAAAGTGGTGCTTTTAGTTTATAAAACACTGAATGTTTTAAACCCCAAATACATTTCTTATATGTTTAAAGAGTAGAAACCGAGCAGGGCTGTTAGATCCATAAACTCATTTCAGCTAGTAGAGTCCAAATCAAACATAGCAGTTAGCAGTTATGCTTTACACAACTGGAATAAACTACCAGAAGATCCTAGAGGTGCCCCAAATGTCTACATGTTTAAATCCAGGTTAAAAACATTTCTCTTTTCACGTACATATGACTGAGCACTTAAACTTAACCATACTGTTTAGTCTTACAGCTTTTCTAGCTTCCTATGTTTTTATCCCGTTTTAGTTAATTTCAGTTTTCTAATTCTATGTTTTCTTATTATGAGGTTGTTTTGATGTTTTCATTTTAGTATTTGTTTCTACCAGTGATGTGCTGGGCAGTTTTCACCACCCGTTGCAGGGCCTTCCGGTCAGCTGCAGAGCAACCGGTTAACCACACTGTGTTGCAGTTAGTCAGAATGCTCTCAATTGTGCAGCGGTAGAAGTTCACAAGGATCTTGGAGGACAGACGGTCCTTCCCCATCCTTCTCAGAAAGTAAAGGCTTTGACCCATCCCCGGCCACACACTGTCCTCGCTGATGGTTTCACATGTTTAATGAGGGGTAAATACTTCAGGAGTAGGATCAGTGAAATGGGATCAGACCGTCCCATGTGATGGAAGGGAATAGCTTTGTAAGCCTCTGGAATGTTTGTTTACACATGGTCTAATGTATATTCTCCTCTGGTGGGGCAGAAGACATTTTGCTGGAATTTGGGAAAAACTATTTTCACATTTGAGTGGTTGAAATCCCCTGCAACTATAAAAGCATCAACTGTATGTGTAGTTTGCTGTTGCTAATGGCAGCCTGCAGTTCTTTCAATGCTAGTTTAGCATTAGCATTTGGAGGTATATAGTTTGCAGTGACAGCAAAGGAAATAAACACCCAAGGCAAGTAAATAGACCTGCACCTAATCATCAGCTATTGGTTGAGCAGTGATTCCCATTTATGTTGGTGTCTGTAAACTATGCTTTGTTTACATAAATGCATAGCCCACCTCCTCTGGTCTTACTGGAGTCCTCTGCCATTTGGTCAATCCAGAAGACATCCTGCCCCTCTAGACCAATTGCATTGTCAGGTATGCTGTTATTTAGCTACGTTTCTATGAAAATCATGAAACTGCAATCTGTATTGGAGTCAAGGGTGGCTCTGCCTTTTTGTTGAAACTGGTGCTGTAGAGGTGAGTCTGGCCCTTCTGGACACTTTGACTGTCTACACTGATGGTTTCACATGTTTAATGAGGGGTAAGTAGTTTCAATAGTAGGAACAGTGAAAGATGATCAAACTTAACGAGTCCCATTTTGAGTTTCACTGTAATACGGTTGTTTGTATTTGTGACCAAGGTGGAGGATGGCTTTATCTTAATAAGGTTGCTATTGTTAGAGCTTCCTTGTTTTACTTTTCTCAACCTGGAATGAGTCACAGTTTCAGTAGTCAGAGATATGCTAACTGCTCTGGCTATGCTATCAACAGACTTCCGGCACAGCCAGGAGAGGACTGATCACCCCTCAGAGCCTGGTTCCTCTCTAGGTTTCTTCCTGAATTATGGCTCTCTTAGGGAGTTTTTCCTATCCACTGAAGTTCTTCACTATTGTTGTTTGCTCCCTGGGGTTTAAAGCCGGGTGTTTTGTGAACGCACTTTGTGACAACTGCTGATGTAAAAAAGGCTTGATTGATGGATTGACTTTACAATGATAGCAGACTCGCTAGCAGACTGGCTACTCCCTATTCTTCATCTTCATGATTTTATGTGTACTGACACTAAACGCAAAAACAAAGGATGGAACTGAAACTACAAGCTCACAATTCTATATGGATGAACAATCAATGAAACTGGAAACACCTGATCAGTTAGAAACTCCATTAGAATCACCTTTGAGCAGTCATTTTCACATGACTTGAGTGCAGAGTAAACATTTTCATTTTGACTTGGGAGATAATTTTGACTCTCCCAATACCTATGGAGGCACCAGCGTGTAATAAGTCTGGTTAACTGGACTGCTGTTGATAACACATGTTTTTACTGAGTTAAACATAGGTGTATTAGATATCCACAAATGAATGGGTGCAAATATTTTCCAAATTGATATTTAATTAAGTTTGTTGCCTGGTTGTTTTATTTTTGTTTTATTTGAAAGAAATCTCTTATAGCAAGGACCTGGGGTAATTTTCCTGTATCTTTGGGTTGCCAGGTTGTGGGTTCCTCCATGCAGCTGATTGGAGAGCACCAGGCCGAGGACAGACAGCTAATCTCTGATCTTGTGCTGACTAGGATGAATCAAGCTAAACCACAGATGGCTGAACGCTCTCCTGTCCGGAGAACCGTAAGGATGCTAACATTACCTTCTGATAAGGGACCCCTTGATGGGTTAGACACTATCTAAGGGCAGGTGGCCGATATTAAGACCTGGGACTGCTTTCATGAACAAAAATCAAAACCAAGCAATCTTAGAGCAAAACAGGCAATTGAACTAAACATATATCAATGAATCTCAGGTAATTCTTATCAGCTGTATATTACTATATCCTGGATGTGGCTATCCGGAGGAATCTTTTGGGTTGACAGTTGTCTGTTTTCTCTCCTTCTCAGTGTTTTTGTGCTCTTTACCTTTGTTGTTCGTCCTTGATTAGTTGCACCTGTGCAGCTTTTATAGTGTGAGTGTCCCTATTCCCCCTTTATGGGCTCCTTTGGATCCTCTAGTCTGCCCAGTTGCTGACTGCTTACACTGTCTATTCCACCATATATCTACTGTTCTACTGATGATCTACTGATCTACTGATGATCTACTGATGATCTACTGATGTCTGTGCATATCTACATCTGTTTCAGAAGGAAGGTGTGGATGAGCAGACCAAGGCATCCGGCCAGCGCCGCCAATCTCAAGGTTTTTCACATCTCAGACTTGATAAACTACTCAGTGTTCAGCCAAGGGATTGTCCAGACAGATTTCTCAGACAAAATAGATTGGATTAGTATTTGGATTAGTTTCAGAATGATTTGTAAAATAAATCTCCCTGATGAAATGTCTGTTAGTCTATCCTCGTGAAAGGCTTTATAACATGGTGTTTGTTTGCTTCTCCAAACAGATACCCTCTCAATATATTTCTACAAACAGATACCCTCTCTATATATTTCTACAAACTGATATATTTAACTTTAAATGTGCTGTCAGTATTCACGGTACGCTGTGTGTATGTCTTGGGGTGTACAGAGCTCTTATAAAGACATTTTCAATTTAACCTGGTTGTTTTCAATTCAAACTAATATTGAGATATAAGAGAGACAATCATAATCTTTCCTCATAGTTAAGTATTTTAATAGTTACAGTTGTGCTCATAAGTTTGCACACCCTGGCAGACATTTTGGCATTTTGGCAGTGATTGAGAAAATATGACTGATCATGCTATTTATTTAAGGATAGTGATCATATGAAGCCATTTATTATCACATAGTTGTTTGGCTCGTTTTTAAATCATAATGATAACAGAAATAACACAAATGGCCCTGAATGTTTTTCCTTGTTAGAGACACACAAGGTGACACACAGGTGAAAATGGCAATTAAAGGTGAATTTCGCATACCTGTGGCTTTTTCAGTTGCAGTTAGTGTCTGTATATAAACAGTCAATGAGTTTAACTCTCATGTGGATGCACAGAGGAGTGTCGATACTGAGCCATGGGGAGCAGAAAATAACTTCCAAGAGACCTGCGTAACGAGGTAATGGAACTTTATAAAGATGAAAAAGGATATAAAAAGATATCCAAAGCCTTGCAAATGCCAGTCAGTACTGTTCAATCACTGGTTAAGTAGTGGAAAATTCTGGGATCTCTTGATACCAAGCCAAGGTCAGGTAGACGAAGAAAGATTGAATCCAAACTGAATAATTATTCAGGATACAAAGAAAAACCCACAGGTAACCTCAAGAGAAATACATGCTGCTCTGGAAAAAGACAGTATGGTTGTTTCAAGGATCTCAAACATGCAGTTCATGCAAGACGACAAAAGACTTTGCATGACCTGTAGGCATTTTGCCAAGACGAATGGGCAGCTATACCACCTGCAAGAATTCAGGGCCTCATAGACAACTATTACAAAAGACTGCACACTGTCATTGATACTAAAGGGGGCAATACACAATATAAATCCCCTCATCTGTCAGTCATTGTTCCATGTTACGGTGTGTCCTGATGTTCGTGGTGAGTTTTGTTTTCGTTTGCCTGCTTACTTTATCAGTTATTATCAAGTTTTCTGTGTTTTCTGTTTCTGTTTTAAATAAAGACATCACAGACTGCCACTCTTGCCTGCGCCTTGTCCATTCTATCCGCTACATCCTGACCGTGCCATTCTGTTATAACCTACAGTTGAATGATAATCTCATAAGAAATTAAAGAAATGTATTTTGCCTGGTCACTTATGTTTTCATAAAACATTTTACATATCTTACCAATTTTCCAAGTGTATGCATACTTTTGAGCACAACTGAATATTAAAGATGCACTTAAATTGGATTACATTACAGAAAGTAAGCTACTGGGACACTTTAGATTGGTGTGTCAAACTAATTTAATGGAGAGCCTAGTGTCTTCTGTTTTCCAGTCAGTTAGAGCCAACCAGAACTTACTAAACCAGGTGAGGGTAGTTCCTAATTAGTTTCTGAATGACATATTTCATTAGTTTGACCCCTCTGGTTGATATTATGAAAGGGAGCAGTAAAGTCTTAGTGTTCACACCAAACATGAATCATAAACCTTCACTCTAAACCAGGCATGTCCAAAGTCCGGCCCGCGGGTCGTGATTGGCCAGATTTCATACGGCCCACAGCTGCGGTCTTATAATGTATTAATAATGGCCCGCCTGCACTGTCTAACAGAATAAATAAATCATACAACTTGAAACTGTAATTCCTCCTTTCACCAAATGATGGCAGCACCACTTTAATACCCCTCTCCACTCATTTCTGCCATGGCCACTGCAAAGAAAACAAGGAAAGTTGACAGTGAGGGCCGCCACTTTCAAGAGAGATGGGAATTACAATACTTCTTCACTTTAAATCAAGGCAATTGTGTTTGTTAAATTTGTAAAGAGACGGTTGCCTTGTTTAAGGATTTCAAACTAAAGAGACACTACCAGACTAAACATGCTAACACATACGACAAGCTAACAGGGAGTGACAGTGCTGAAAAAGTGAAGCAGCTCCAAGCTGCACTGGCATCACAACAGCGATTCTTCACGCGGGCCTGTGAGTCAAAAGAAAATATCACCAAAGCAAGCTACGAAGTGGCCATGTTAATAGCTAAACATGGCAAACCTTTTACCGAAGGTACATTTATCAAAGACTGTCTTATGAAAATGGTGAAGAACATTTGCCCTGAGAAGAAGCAAGAATTTGCGAATGTTTGCCTGGCACGTAACACTGTGGCACGGAGAGTTGAGGACATTCAGAGACAACTGGGGGACAGGGGAGAGGCTTTTGATTATTTGTCATTAGCCTGCGATGAAAGCACAGATCCATCTGACACTGCACAGCTACTGATTTTTTTAAGAGGAGTTGACAACAACATGAACATAACAGAGGAGAAGCTGGACCTCCAAAGCATGAAAGGCCAAACCAGAGGATCGGATTTATTCGTTTCTGTTTGTGAAGCTGTTGATGATATGAAACTACTATGGAGTAAAGTTTCTGGGATCATTACCGATGGTGCGCCTGCCATGGCTGGTGAGCAAAGTGGATTGTCCACACTGATCTGCAATAAAGTCAGAGCAGGAGGTAACGCCATTAAACTTCACTGTATAATTCACCAGTAGGCTCTCTGCGCCAAACATCTCAAATTTGATCATGTTATGAAACCAGTGGTAAAGGCAATCAATTCTATTCGCTCTAAAGCACTATACCACCAACAGTTTCAGCAATTCTTGTTTGACATCCAGGCTGAATACGGAGACGTAATATATCACAACGATGTGAGGTGGCTAAGTCGGGGGTCCGCACTGCAGCGTTTTTTCTCTCAAAGAGGAAATTGGACAGTTTTTGAGTGAAAAAGGGGCAGCCGATGGAAGAACTGTCCGATCCTGTATGGCTGGCAGATTTGGCTTTTTTGGTTGACATAACGAAGCATCTGAATGCGCTGAATGTTAATCTTCAAGGACGAGATGCAGTGGTGAGCCAGCTATACGCTCACTTCAAAGCCTTTAGAACCAAGCTGCAACTTTTCCAAAGACACTTGTCCCAAACAGAGCCCTGCACCGCGCACTTCCCGGCTTTGAAAGAGGTCATTGACAGTTTCCCACAGTACAACATCGGTGTGCGAATGAAGAGTTATGCAACAGCTATCGCATCTCTTTCTGTGGAATTTAACAAACGCTTTCGGGATTTTGCAGTTATTGAAAAGGACATGCTGCTTTACTCTTCTCCCTTCTCTGTGGACCCTGATGATGCTCCTCCACAGCTGCAGCTGGAGCTCATTGAGCTGCAGTGTGACAATGAATGGCGCCGCAAACAGCAGCAGCTTTCTCTTGTTGACTTTTACTGCAAGCTGGATAAAGACAGGTTTCCAGAAATGTGAATATTTGCTAAGAAAATGCTGAGCTTATTCGGCTCCACATATTTGTGTGAGAAGACATTCTCTGTCATGAACTTAAACAAGAACCGATTGAGGTCAAGACCAAGTGACTCCCACTTGCGTGACATTTTACGCATTTCAACCACTGCCCTCAAACCAGACCTGGCCTCTTTACTGAAATCCAGATCTCAGTATAACCCTGCTCATTAGTGTCAGCAAGTTATCTGTTTCTTGATCAATCTGAAATGGAATATTTTGAACGGTAACATCTGTCACTATCGACAGTGAAAAGCCAAAAAAACATTTATGCACTTGGATTTATGGCACTTATTTTTATTAAACTCTTGAGTAAGATTTGGTTATTACTGTTGATGTTATGAACCTGTAGATGTGACACAAACTATTATTTTCTGATAGATATTGTAAATGACTAGAGCAAAATTCACTTGTTTTAAGATTTAATAATAACAGACAACTTTGCATTACTCATAACTCCTGTTTTAAATGTTCATGAGGCAAAGATATTTTTAATCTCATGTAAATTTAAGGTATTTCAGTTTGTTCAATGCTATCTGACTCTCCAGATATGAATGAAAGGCAGAATTTGTGTTTTTAGAGTTGTTTATATTTGGTTATTTTGTCATTTGAAAAATAAAGATACTTTTTGACAATGAAAATTGTTTTATAACAGTGTGTATTTGCATGAAACTTTTGTAGTTAAAAAATTTCCGAACAAACTATTGGCCACCGGGCATCTTCACTTTATCAAATCTGGCCCTCTTTGCAAAAGGTTTGGACACCCCTGCTCTAAAGAGTTGCAATATCTTCCTTGATACCCATAAGTATCATGAGGTGCATTTCTCTCTGTTCTAAAGCATATTGATATGGACAATTTAAAGAGCCTGGTGATCATGTCAATTTCCTGTTTGCATTTTAACATAAAGCTGGTGTGGTTCCTACTTCCAGGAGGTGCAGGACAGGCCCATGTGATTCAACCACAGAGCGTGGAGCCATCAACAGAGCTTATCCCTACACTAAAGACCACACACCCTGCAGTTCCACGGCCTGCCACCATCCCCATACAAAAGCAAGCATCTACTCCAGTGGCAAAACCATACTCGGCTCCAGTCACTAGACCTGTCCCTGCTCGAGTACAAAAGCAAACCACTGTACCTCCACCTAAGCCACCCCCTCCTACACTGGTAAAGACTGCCCCAGAAATAATCTCAAAGCCAACTCCAGCCCCAGAAATAGTCTCTAAGCCAACTCCAGCCCCAGAAATAGTCTCAAAGCCAACTCCAGCCCCAGAAATAGTCTCTAAGCCAACTCCAGCCCCAGAAATAGTCTCCAAGCCAGCTCCAGCCCCAGAAATAGTCTCCAAGCCAGCTCCAGCCCCAGAAATAGTCTCCAAGCCAGCTCCAGCCCCAGAAATAGTCTCCAAGCCAGCTCCAGCCTCAAGCACCACATCTCCCCCACCCCCAGTCCAGATGCAGAAACTGCCTCCAGCCCCTGACTCACCCCCTGACCCTGTTTCATCCCCTGAAACTGACTCACCCCCTGAACCTGACTCACCCCCTGCCTCACTTCTGGCTCCAGCTCCCACCACCCAGCAGCCCCAGCCTCAGGTGTCTACATCAGCAGCTCCTTCCCCAGGGAAGCCTGTTGAGATGCCTCCTAAACCCCTGCCTCCCAAGCCCCTGCCTCCCAAACCTGTGCCTCCTGTTCGACGCAACTCCAAGCCACTGATCCAGCCAAAACCCCAAACCCCTCCTCCACCCCTCGCCCCAAAGCCCAATCCTGATGCAGTTTCCCCTTCCAGAGTAGCAGGCCAGTCCCCATCCCCAAAGAGGTCCCCTGGGAGGGTACACTCCCCTTTCCTGCCCCAGTCTCCAGCTAAAGTTCAGCCACAGGTAGTCCTTTCCCCAGACTTCCACCCAGACCCCACCCCTGTCCTAATGCCCATGTCTGCTGGCACCAACACAGCCCCTGTGAACGCAGCCCCTGTAAACGCAACCCCTGTGAACGCAGCCCCTGTGAATACTCCAGAGGTGACCACTGTCCCAGAACCGGCCTCTCTGCAAGCTAATACTCAGCCTCCAGTTGAAGAACAACCAGCACCCAAGGGCCATCCTCTTTTGAAGTAAGAGCCTTAGCTAGACTTAACAGAAAATTTGATAAAACCTTGATTTATTTTCCAATAAGTTGATTTTCCAATATCTAAAATACACACAAAACATATTCAGTAGTAAATGCCACACACATTGCTCAGCATCAAAATATCTACATGGAATTCAGGGTGCCAATGACCAATGTGTTACATGTTTGCTCTTTGAAGTACAGTAGCATGCAATATTTTGATATAGCACAATTCATACATAGTCATTCAATGTGCTTTACAAAGAAAAAGAAAAAAATATAGAAAACTAATAGCATAAAAACAAATACTCAAATTAAAACATCAAAACAACATCATAATAATATAAAATAGAATAAGAAAACATAGGAAGCTATAAAAGCGGTAAGGCTAAACAGTGTGGTTAAGTTCACAATGCTCAGTCATAGGCACGTGAAAAGATAAGTGTTTTTAAACTAGATTTAAAAATGTCTAAGTTTGGGGCACGTCTAAGATCTTCTGGTAGTATATTCCAGTTGTGTGCCGCCTAACTGCTAAACGCAGCTTCTCCATGTTTAGTTTGGACTCTACTGGGGTCTACTAACTGACCTGTGATCATGGATCTCTGGGCCCTGCTCGGTATTGATTGATTTATAAACAAAAAACAGGACTTTACAACCTATTCTGTAACTGACTGGAAGCCAATGCAAAGATTTAAGAACTGGAGTGATGTCTTCTGTCCTCTTGGTCCTGGTTGACATTCTAGCAGCTGCATTCTGAATGAGCTGCAGCTGTTTTACAGTCTGTTTGGGGAGTCCAGTTAAGAGACCATTACAGCAGTCAACCCTACTAGAGATAAAAGCATGGATGAGCTTCTCTTGGTCTTTTTGGGACACCAGACTTTTGATTCTGGATATATTTTTCAGATGATTTAATCTGTTTTGGTGACTGATTTGATATGACTGTTAAATGTGAGGTTTGAGTCAGAACACCAAGGTTACGGACTTGATCCCTGATCTTTAGGGCCAGAGAATCCAGCTCTTTACCAATAGTAGTTCTTCTATTTTAGTTGCCAAACACAATATCTGTTTTATCTTGGTTTAATTGTAGACAATTTTAGTTAGTCCAGGTCTTGGTGGGCGTAGTGATGGTCTAGTGTCCTTGTTAGACTGTGTTGTTCTGATGGTTCGTATAATACTTTACATTTTTCACTAAAGAAACATGCAAATTCATCACATTTCACAGTGGACATGAGTTCTGATGCTATCTGCTTTATTGGGTTTGTAAGCTTGTCGACCATGACAAATAAAGTGCGGGTATTATTGATATTTTTGTTAATCATTCCTGATAAATGCTGCTGTCTGGCTCTGCGTAACTCATTGTTGAAGCTACCAAGGCTTTGTTTATAGATGTCATAGTGAATTAAAAGTTTAGTTTTCCTCCACTTACGTTCTGGTTCTCCATGGTGTTTTTTGTTTGCTTATAGTTTTCTTTACCTTTACTGGTGCAGCATGATCCATGATATTCAATATTTTGGCATTATAATGATCAAGGAGTACATCAACTGACTCAGCACTTATTTTTGGAGTGATAGCTATGTCTACAGTAGTCCATTATCTAGCTATTATTATAGTACAGTACTCTAGTACTGTAGTTATTTATCTTTATAGTACAGATCTCTAGTCATATTTCTGTATATTACAGTACAGTAGTCATGTATCTTTATAGTACAGTAGCAGGGAAAATTATCCAGAGCATCCTAGGGTGTAGATATGGTTGATGGTTTAACTCTGTGTGTCTCTCCACACAGTAAGTCCCAGTCCTTGACCAATGCTTTCAGCGCCCTGGGAGATGCATCGTTCTTCCGCTCCAGCTCCACGAGCTCCTCTGCAGGTGGAGAAGATGAGGCCAAAGCCGAGACCATCCGGAACATTCGCAAGTCCTTCGCCAGCCTCTTCTCTGATTAGTTCCATGTCACATGCTCAGGCAGGTGAATATATGGACATAAATGTCATCCAATTAAAGATTTACTGTGTAACTGTATACCTCCCAAGTCCTGCTTCCTTCCTCTGCCTGTTTGTGTCCCTGAAGACCCAAATGGCTCTCCAGCAGTTTCCTGGGAGCATTGAGTGTTGTTACCCTGTAGCTAGCTACCTGTGTAGCGCTCAACTTGTGTTTTGCTAGCCTGTTGCTAGCTACCCTTGTGTTGAGGTGAAGCTGAAGTGTTGAGGAGCAGAAGGGATGTTTGTGTTGAGGTGAAGCTGAAGTGTTGTGGAGCAGAAGGGATGTTTGTGTTGAGGTGAAGCTGAAGTGTTGTAGAGCAGAAGGGATGTTTGTGTTGAGGTGAAGCTGAAGTGTTGTGGAGCAGAAGGGATGTTTGTGTTGAGGTGAAGCTGAAGTGTTGTGGAGCAGAAGGGATGTTTGTGTTGAGTTCATGTTACCCATTGTCCCTAGATGTTGTAGTCTTACTGTAACAATGTGTTCAATGACTGATTGGTGTCTGGGTGCTGAGCCATGAACTGGCACTCTGGCTATACTTCCTGTGCAGTAAGAAATATCCGCAGAAGTGTGGTCGGCACGTATTTCATCATTAATTGTTTAATAACCACTTGAATGCTGTTGACTGCTCTCATACATAAATCCCAATATACAGATCTCTCCTTTAATTATGGAAATACTGTATATCACCTAACGTTGTATTGATATAAATTACATCTACATTAAGTTTGTCTCAGCTTAATGACTCTGTCATGGCTAGATTTCAATAATAGAAGCAGGATGCAAGACTTTACTTTCATACAGTCACACACAGGTTAGATTTGTGCTGTTACAGTGTGTTAGCTATGGACCAAAAAAGCAGAGAAGTGGAGCCTGGTGCTCCCAAACCCCTTATCAACCCACTATGCTCTTTACCTTCTGCATCTAAACTACGTCATTTTGCTGAGTCCAACTTTAAAGCCATCAAATGTTGTTTTGTTGTTTAATATCCACTTAAAGTCTTGTAATGTTCTATTGTTAAATCCATTTAAAGCCTTGTAATGTTATAGTGTAATATCTATTTAAAGTAACATAATGTTATATTGTTATATCCATTCAAAGCAATGTCATGTTATATTATATCCATTCAAATTCCTGAAAAGTTGTGTTGTAATATTAATTTTCATTCATAATCCATGGATTATGTCTAACATGTTGTATTGTATTGGTACTGTGAGTCTCAGGAGTTTATTTCAAAATAATGAATCATTCATAATATTTTTATTGACTCCTGTAGGGTTTTATTTGTCTTTTGTAGTATTTACTTGCATGATCAGTGAGATCGAGTGACCCATGTTACCATGCAATGTTACAATGTAATGTTACCTGTAAATAAATGTCGATGAATAAAAATGTGGTGAATCCTTCCACAAATCTATCTGTATTATGGCATCATGCATCTATTTGTACAATTGACTGACCACTGAACCCTAACCCTTTACAATGACTGACATCTCCATTAACAATGACTGGCACCTCCATTTACAGTGACTGGCAACTCCATTTACAATGACTGGCATCTCCATTTACAATGACTGGCACCTCCATTTACAATGACTGGCAACTCCATTTACAATGACTGGCATCTCCATTTACAAGGACTGGCACCTCCATTTATAATGACTGGCACCTCCATTTACTATAACTGGCACCTACATTTACTATAAGCAATCAATCACATTTATTTATTAAGACCTTATTACATTAGCAGTTGTCACAGTGCTTTTACAAAACACACAGCCTAAAACCCCAAGGTGCAATCAGCAACAGGGTTGTTGCACAGTGGCTAGGAAAAACTCCCTAAAAGTGAGCCAAAATTTATTAAGACACCTAGAAAGGAACCAAACTCGGAGGGATGACCAGTCCTCTTCTGGCTGTGCCGGATGACTATTTTAAGAGTACAAGTGTTAGTCATAAATTAATGCATGTGGGCTGTGTCCAGAATCTATGAAACAAAATCCTGGTCAGAAGAATTACCAGATAATATTGGATGGCCGTGATCTTCTGACCCTGAAGTGGCACTGCATTAAAAAGACAGGATGCTAAGGTGGAAATCACTGCATGGGCACAGGAACACTTCTGAAAATCATTGTCTGTGAACACATTACATCATTGTATCCACAAATGCAAGCTAAAACTCTACCATGCAAATAAAATATATATTAACAAGATCCAGAAATACCAAAGCACCTTCTCTGGGCATGATCTCATTTAAGATGGACTGAGGTGAATATGAAAGCTGTCCTGTGGTCTGACGAATGGAAATTTAAAATTAGTTTTGGGAATCATTGGCGCTGAGTTTTCCAGACTAAAGTGGGGAGGGACCATCTGGCTTGTTATCAGTGCACAGTTCAAAAGCCAGCATCCGTGATGGTATGGGGGTGCATTAGTGAACATGGCGTGGGTGACCTGCACATCTGTGAAGCTACCATTAATGCTGAACAATATATACAGGTTTTGGATCAACATATGCTGCAATTCAGACAACATCATTTTCAGGGAAGGCCTTGCTTATTTTAGCAGGACACTGCCAAACAAGATTCTGCACATATTACAACAGCTTGGCTCTGTAGTAAAGGGCTTGCGTGCTAAACTGGCCTGCCTGCAGTCCAGACCTGTCACCCATTGAAAACATTTGACTCATTATGAAACTTAAAATACGACAAAGGAGACCCTGAACTGTTGAGAAGCTGAAATCCTATATCAAACCAGAATGGGAAAATATTTTAGTTTCAAAACAACAATTGGTCTCCTCAGTTCCCAAACAATTACTGAATATTGTTAAAAGATGAGGTTATGCAACACAGTGGTAAACATGCCCTTGTCCCAACTATTTTGAAATGTGTTGCTGGCATCAAATTCAAAACGGGCATGGATTTTTCCAAAAACATAAAATATAATTTGATCTTTGTACCTCAGGGATTAAATGATTTGGACATCTTTCTGATTTTATTTTCATTTTATGCTGCTTCCCAACTTTTTTGGAAACAGTGTTGTACAACTGAGGAGAACTAACCCTACACCCCCAACACATTAATATTGCAGCGTAAAACCTTGGGCCTGAGACAGGGGGGTCCAATGACACTGGCCCTATCTGGGGGTATTAATAACTCACAAATCCATTTACAAGGCCAAGCATCTCCATTTACAACGAGCGGTACCTCCATTTTCTATGAGCATTACCTGCATTTACAATGAGCGGTACATCCATTTTCTATGATCATTACCTGCATTTACAACGAGCGGTACCTCCATTTTCTATGAGCATTACCTGCATTTACAATGAGCGGTACATCCATTTTCTATGAGCATTACCTGCATTTACAATGAGCGGTACCTCCATTTTCTATGATCATTACCTCCATTAACAATTACTGGCACCACCATTTACAATGACTGATGATTCTATTTACAATGACAAACAGGTTCTACAATGAAGGGACACATTCTCCAAATAACAGACACGGTAAGGCATGTAGTGACAGACATTCCCTCTCCCTATTTCTACAACCTACACCTCAACAAAAACATTTCTGGTCATGCTGCTGACCTGGATTAGGTTCCTGGTCATGCTTCTGACCTGGAATAGGTTCCTGGTCATGCTTCTGACCTGGAATAGGTTCTTGGTCATGCTTCTGACCTGGAATAGGTTCCTGGTCATGCTTTTGACCTGGACTCTGGACCCAGCACACATGCATTATTAATAATTACAACTTGTACCCTTAAAATGCTCTGGCCCAGCCAGAACAGGACTGGTCACCCCTCGGAGCCTGGTTCCTCTCTGGGTTTCTTCCTAAATTTCGGCCTTCTTTGGCAATTGTTCCTAGCCACTGAAATTCAACACTGTTGTTGTTTGCTCCTTGGGGTTTCAAGCTGGGTGTTTTGTAAATGTACTTTGTGACAACTGCTGATGTAAAAGGGCTTTATAAATACATTTGATTGATTGATTGATAATCAAACTCAATGGAAATCAGTGTCCAAAAAAACAGCCAATAGAGTCAACTTGAGGAACAGGGACTCCAACAAAGTCTAAACCAGGGGTGTCAAACCGCTTTCACCAAAAACCTGCAGACACTCGGCCCTCCATGGAACCGGTTTGACACCCCTGGTCTAAACGATGGTGGATGTCATTTCTGGCCAGTAGGTGTCACCATGGTTGAGGAAAAATCTGTAACGTCAAAACACATTGCATGACAAGTAGACATCCATAGTTCCATTTCCTGTCCCTGTGCTCCATTTGTTCTATTTATTTACCACTGTGTTCTATTTGTTCTATTTATTTACCACTGTGTTCTATTTGTTCTATTTATTTACCACTGTGTTCTATTTGTTCTATTTATTTACCACTGTGTTCTATTTGTTCTATTTATATACCATTGTGTTCTATTTGTTCTATTTATTTACCACTGTGTTGTGATTGTTCTATTCTTTCAACCCCATTGTTCTGTTTTGGGGGTAATTTGTTGTTATAAGAATACTCCAGCTAACCCTAATATTAAAGGTGTTTTGTGTATGTGAGTATTAATGTGTGTGTTGACTGTGAGAATAACTCCAGTCAGAAGTAGTCACCACTGTTTGTTTTGTTATTCATCCCACACACACGCACGCACGCACACACGCAAGCACGCACGCACACACGCACACACACACGCACACACGCACACACGCACACACACACACACACACACACACCCTAACCTCCTGACCATATTTTTGTCTTCTCACTGTATTAAACCAGTCCCTTGGAGATTTCTGTTCTGTAAACATTCCAACATGATTTAGAATTTGTTTATGATCAGTTATTCTGCTGACAACAGAAGACTCGGTTCTGGATGTTATATCTCTGGGGTCTCCGTCATTGGTTCCACAGGCTACAGTTCCAACCAGAATATTTTAAAGGCTACAATTCCATCCAAGAGATAATAACAGGCTAGTTTAAATAAGAAGGTAATTAGAAATGATTGATGTATGAAGGATATCCTAACTTACTACAGTACAAACCATTAGATAATAAAAGGCTACACTATAGAGAAGACTAACCGAGGAAAATATAAAATGCTACACTATAGAGAAGACTAACCGAGGAGAATATAAAATGCTACACTATAGAGAAGACTAACCGAGGAGAATATAAAATGCTACACTATAGAGAAGACTAACCGAGGAGAATATAAAATGCTACACTATAGAGAAGACTAACCGAGGAAAATATAAAATGCTACACTATAGAGAAGACTAACCGAGGAG
>JACXGJ010011723.1:0-19251 GCA_016801105.1 Esox niger | reverse complement strand
TGTGTGTGTGGTGCCTGTGTGTGTGGTGCCGGTGCATGTGCGTGCCCGTGCATGCGTGTAGATGTGCATGTGCACGCACACGTTTACTACTCATGCTGAACTGTTTGAATGTGTGTGCTCACTCTACGGATTTATGAATCTGTCTTTGATGGGTTTATATGAGTCATTTCTCTTTAATTTCACACTGTCAATCATATTAGGGATAGAACAGAACACCAGTGAAGTGTTTAGTGGTCAGAACTGGATGTTTTTACTGTGCATTGTCAGTTTATGATGTGGCCAGTAGATGGGAGTGTAGTATTACTGTAAATCTGTGCTGTTGGTCAGTATCCCAGGCATTTCCCTAACCTCAAACCTTTGTCTCTAGCCCAACTAGTGCCAAGTCTAAGGTCAGAGATGCCCACCGGAGGATCATGGTCCTAAACCACCCAGATAAAGGTCAGTGGACATGTCAAACCCCCTCTGTTAACATGGCAACTGAGCATGAGCCCTAATAACACATTACAGAGGACTGACACCACCAGTTTAACCTGCAGGATTGGTCGTCAATAGGAACACAGAATCAAGTGTTTCTCCCTGCATCAGGCTTATCCACTGGCCGCCTCTCCACTTCCTTCTTCCATACTCAAGGTTAATGGCCTCGCTCAGTTTCCCTCAGTGTGTTTGTGTGTGTATAAATAAACCCCCACACACAGCAGCTGGTTTTACCCCCTCCTCCCCACTGTGTCTTTCCTTTTCTTAGAGGAACGTGTGCACACCAACACCCAGTAGTTTTACTCAGTGTGAAATGAGAAATGGCCTGTGGGATTTCTATCTGACTCTGGGCGATAAGCGCTCAGGTGACTGAGAGAGAGAGGGGAGGCAGGGAGAAAGAATAAATGGGGAGATGAATTATTGGGCTATAAGCTCTGTAGGGTCACCTTCTGTAGTTACATCCATCAACAATGTCACCCTGGGATACTGCCTCTTTGGTCCTTCGGGCACAGTATCTATTCGTCTGCATGTTTTGAAGTTCTGTGTGGGTATTGAGTGGACATGAAGTTGAGGGTAATTACAATCTGTCTGTCGGAAAGAAAGGTTAACTGATTCCTGGATGGAATGATTGGCTAATGAATTCCTGTTTCCTGTCTGTGAGCCAATAAGATTCAGTGGGCAAGATGAAAAAGTAATTTGAAGCTCTGCCCTCTCTTTGTGCTGCTCTCTTCGTTTGGCCCCTTTTTCTGAGGGTAATTACCTGAGTAGACCGTCCAGACCTGTGGTATCTCCTCCAGAGAGCCTCCTGTAGGCCACAAGCCCCGCCGGCTCGCTGTTTGTCTGTCAGTGACTGATTAGCAGACTAGTTGAGGCCCTTGTCAGACCTTGCTCTCTGCCACTGCAAACACTTTATCTCATTTATTACCCAAACACACACAGTACTCACCTCCAAAAGTATTGGCACCCTTGATAAAAAATTAGGAAGTAAGTCTGTTTAAATAAACATCTCAGGTTATGAGCACTGTTGTAATTTTCCTCCATGGAATATTGTACCTAATTCATATTTTAGGCAAATTAACCAAATCTACACATTTAGCGGTTATAAATAGAGATATTGGAATTAAGCCTTTTCCTAAAGTAAATATGAGATTGTAAAACACATGGGGGGGTCATCTCTTTTCATAGTCTCTCCAGATCCTTGAAATCCATTGTCTACACTTTAGGACTGCCCGTTTTAATCCGGACCACAGGTGTTCAATGGGGTTCCAGTCCAGGGACGGCCACTGCACATTTCTGTTTTGTTGTGTGTCTGCACGCATGTCCAGTAAAACCATTTCTTTGTAGATCTTAACATGTTCTTGGGACAATATGGCCACGTTTCAGCCTCCTGACAAAGGAAACCCGTTTTTTGGTGAAATGTCCTGGTGCTTAGAGTTGATCATGTCTTGAACCTTAACAGGCACCCAAGGCCTGGGGAGGCAGAACGGCACCCCAGGTCTGGGGAGGCACAACGGCCCTGTAACAGCAACAATCCACCACTTACAGTAACTGTAACATTCTTTTCTGCATAATGCGTATTTCTTTTGGCGTTACACCCACCGCTGGTGTGCTTGGCCAAACAGCTGTGTTTTTGTTTCACCGGATCGTATCGCCAACTCTTATTCAAGTGCCAATTTAGAAAACTCCATGCGTTAACATTTAATGGTCGCTCTCAAATACTGTTTCTCTGGAAACCCTTCCAAGGAGCTACTGGCATGGAGCTGGTCAATCCAATATAAAACAAGGGCTAGAACTTTCCAAATGTGGCCCTTGGATTCATTCTCTGGAAGCCCATTAGAAGACTGGATTTGGTTGTTCACCATTTTGACAACTGTTTTTCTTTGACAAAATAATTTTTAGATTTAGTATAATGTATTCAATTGTTTATTACCTTGCTTGGTGAGGTAGTTCCACTATGTGACCAATAGTTCAACTTTATATTATGTATTATCGCCTTTGAATAAATTAACTTATTGTTTTTGCGCTGACTCTGTTGATGGCACATTCAGTGTGCTTGCTGTTACTTAGTTGTAATGTACTTAATGTTATGTAGCTGTACACCTACCCCAAGACTAGGTAAGAATACAGGTGAGCACAGAACAAGAAGCTGAATCTCAAATAAACCCTTCTGCCCTCCATTTGTGCCTCTTTCATTTGCGCTAGTATCCCAAAGCCGACAGACTGAAAGTGATTAAGAATGTCAGGGCAAAATAGACCCTCCAGTTGTCCTCCCAGGGTGTGTGCAACCATGATGTGGAATCTCATACGGCAATGTGTTGTTTTTCAGCTTGCCTCGTTTTGCACTAAATAAATGTATAATAGTGCCTAATTATGAAACGTGTATTAGTTTGTCTGATTTCAAGGCGGTTAAATATTAATTACTTCTTCAATTAAATGTTTCAATCTTACAGAGGTTTATTCGTCCCATAACACCAGGGAAGGATTAGTTACTTTACATTTCATGCTAGTTTTATTATTTAAGTGGAAGAGAATTTCCCCAACTATTGAATTCTATAATGTGTCCTGAAGTTGATGGGTTTTTGATCCCACTCACCAGCCTGTTTATCAGTCACACGTGATTGGGGAGATTCAGACAAAATGGGAAGCGGTTTGGGGCTAATTTTGGATGTATTGTGGTTGTCATCTGGTCTAGCTGATAAGTTAAGACAATAATTGACTAATGAAAGAGGAGTGTAAAAGTCATTAAATACTAACTTTCAGACTTGTAAACTGCTTTTGTTATTAACTGGGTAATGTAGCAAATGTATGGTAGATAAACATGCTGTAATGGCTCAACCAATGAACCAATTCCACACATAATTTAATGTAATTATTCCCATTTATAGAAGGTGCTGCCTACTGAGAAACTGGCCATTTTGAAGGTAATTTCACTCAGAAGGTGTCTACATGTCCAGACCTTATATTTGCGGCCAGTGCATAAAAACAGACCACAAAATCAAAAAAGAAACTAAGATTTGCACTTCGGTCAAATGGATGTTTTTAATGACATTTGACACCAATAACATTATTTCTCTGGGCTACTACACCCACAGCAGAAACGCCTACTTTAATTTATTTCGCTCAGTTAAAAAGGAAAACTAACTCCCTTATTCTAAATTGTTCTAAGCCTAGTTTCATAGACATCTGGAACATTGGACAGCTACTTTATTTAAATATACAAAAACACTAATCGCTCAGCACAGTCACAACAAACCAGGAACACTGGGAATGTTATTCATTCTCATTAATGTTCCACAGTGTCAATGCACAGCTGAGACAGGCAGGCCGAGCGGCTCTAGAAGGTGATTGGATGTGACTGAGTCGGCTAATGACTGAGCCCGCTGCAGTCCATCCACACCTGACCTCTACACAGTGGATCTGTCAGTCAGCAGACGTCTCGAAGGGGTTTCAGAAGGCCGTGCTTTATGAGACTGTGTGTCTAGGGAACAGCTGGCGTGTCTTATGTGGACATGTGTTACGTTGTCCTCACCTGGAACGGAAGAGGGCCGAGCGAGATGGAGCAGGAAGATTGAATGTAGTGGTGTGGAGGACAGAGGTGGGGAATAGGTGCGGTGTGGGAGCAGACTGAGAATGAAACAGGCTGGTGTTGTTGATTAAACCGTGTGTTCTCTCTCCAGGTGGGTCTCCTTACATGGCCGCCAAGATCAATGAGGCCAAGGACCTGCTGGATAAAGATCTACGTCACTGATTTAAAAAGAAAGGACATCCCACACAAATCCTCTGACCTTCCAGGTTCCATTTTACGTCAGATCCCAACATCAGTCCTGGCTGTTGACCTTGACTACAGGACTGTACAGAGGACTGTATAGATGTAGTTCCAGACAACCATGCAACTGCAACCATGTACTATTCCGAATTCTTGTTTTTTTTCTCTTTTTTCAGTTGACGTTGACTTTTATTTACCCTAAACTGTTTGTGTATTGTATGTGTAAATATATTTGTATATACGTACACTATATCTTAAAATCCAAGAGTAATATTCTATATAATAATGAATGGAAACATTGTTACCCTGTCTTTCTGGGCAGGAAAGACATTATGGCCTCTTTTAAACCAAGGCTATGATTGGACTGCACAGGAACAATGTCTATCTGACCAAAGGGTGGGTGTGTGGGTTGGTGTGTCTGTGGGTCGGTGTGCCAAAAGAGGACTGGTCACCCCTCGGATCCTGGTTCCTCTCTAGGTTTCTTCCTAAATTTCGTCTCTCTTTGGAGTTTTTCCTAGCCACTGAAGTTCATCACTGCTGTTGTTTGCTCCCTGGGATTTAAGGCTGAGTGTTTTGTGAAAGCACTTTGTGACAACTGCTGGTGTAAAAAGGGCTTCATAAAATAAATGTGTGTGTGTGTATTACTGAAGACTAAAATGTTTAGAGTTAGAATTGGGGTTAAGGTCAGTTTTAAGGGGTTAGATTAAATAAGATATTTATTTGTTAAACGTTAATTTATAGTAAAACATGTTTGTGCGTGCGCCTGGTTGCAACACATCAAACCTTAAATGTCTGAAATTTGCCGAATAAAGCATTTTATGTCATGATAAACAGGGAGTCATTGTGTGTCTGCTTTAATGTGTTTCTGTGATTAGTCTCCTCCTGAACCACCACTACAGCACTAACTAACCCAACTGCATCGTCTTGATCACGTGGGCAACGCTCACTGCCAGCTGTTTTTCAAGCTCCTGCAGTGGATAGTGATATTTCATGAATTTAAATGAATTACTTTTTACAGCACCGTGAAAGGTTTTTCCCACAAATCTACGAGTACAGCTGGACAAATCTGCCGTGTTGCACACGCCCTGACGCCAGCGTGCTTTATCTATACACCATTGAAATGCACATTACAGGTTCACATGTGGACAAATGCGGTTCCCATCCGATTTTGCAGTTAAACAGCAGTTGTTGTGATCCCTCAGAGCCTGGCTGTGATGCGCTACCTCTCCGCCGGGGTTTGGGTGGATTTCTCTCTACAATCTGGTGTGCTTTTTAGAGTGTGTTTGGGTATGTGTTTTAGTATACGGCCAGATGTCGTCGGTTGTGTAGTGACCCGCAGGGAATCTGGCGAGGTAAAGGCGGTTTGCTGGTTCTCACTTTGGAAAAAGGCTGTTTGAGGATTATGGAAGAGGGCTAGGTTTAGGATTAGGGTTAAAGTTAGGTCCATGGATTAGCAAACGTAGGATTTCGAACAGGAATATATATTTTTTACTCTGAGGTTTCGTGCGTGTGTGCGAGAGAAAGATCAGGTGTCGATTTTGGCTGACGTCTGCTCTGCTGTCTCCTGTAGATCTGTCTTCTTTTAGCCGTTCTCTCTTCAGAACCCACATGGACCTCCAGAGCCAGACTGAGGGGAAATTACAGATTTTTGTAATAAATTATTTTTTTACTAGAGTCTGAAATATTTGTTTTGCTGGGCTTCTGCGTCTCTGTTCAAATAGAGTGCCAGTGAGTTAGAGTGGAAATGACGTGCCTTTATAACTCCCACCTTGTAAAAGCACATTTTATCAATTTGCAGAGATGGAAATGCAGTACTTTCCATACATATAGCATCTGATATAAACTGAGATTAGAATGGACTCAGGAATGTGTGGTGTGTCATGCCCTGTAGAATTACACCTTTCATAACATTCTACGCTGGATTGCACTTCTAGAATTACATTGCTCTTGCCGTTCTGCTCTCATTGGATACATTGATTCCTCAGGTCTCTGACATTTTCCTGTAAATGTGGAATCAGACATGGTTTTCTTGCCTTGATGCTATGAATAGACTTTGACAGTGTGACTGACAGGCACACAGACAGGCAATCAGACAGACCCACAGACAGGTCTTTGATCCAAACATTGGGTTCCTCTCCTCTCAGACAAGCTATCACAAAAATGTCCTCCACATGTGCCTGAACAGCACACTCCATCAGATCCAGTTTTTCTCACCAGCCTCCACTTTTTAAGAGCACAATAACATGACCCAATCCATATGGCACAAGTCACATTTAATATTTCCTTGTTTTTTCCCTGACTGGCTGTAGAATGCGGTCGACGACAATATGAGCGAGAACAAAAGATTGAACTCTGGGTAACTACCCCAGCCAAGATCGACTGGATTCCAGATTATTCTGGCTGGGTTTGTGTGCATGAACATTCAACTTCTGTGATATTAAGGTGTTTGTCTCATGGTTGATGGTTCTCATTGAATACTTTTTCCCTTAAAAATATTTCCATAACATTTAACATGCAGACTTGGCAAATGAGAAATGTTGCCTATTTCATTTGTGCCGTAGAGCAGATCTTCTGATATAGATTAAATCTAAGCCAACATTTCAATCACTCTATACCACTCACATTCTGCAATGCAGATTGAATCTAGGCCTGTATTTCAATCAGTCCACAGATCTTTAAAGATACGAAATGGATTGAATCGAGCCCCTAGCTATTATAAGGAGATGTAGTGTCATCATTTACCAGTGACTGCACAGGTCTGTTCACAGACACTAGACAGGCCAAGCGCTCTGTTTTAACATTCTGTCTGACCTGACACAGGTTGCTAAGCAACTATTATTCAACATTTTGTTTGTGTGTTACGCACAATGTCAAAATGCACTTCAATCGCTCTATATAATTTATAACAAACTACCAAACTGCAAGCAGAGAATGTATGAAATAAAAATATTTGTCAGTTAATACAAAGCATAGTTTTGTATTTAACTCAGCAGAATAAGGGATCTTTCTAATATTTGGAGCTCAAGCGATATAGTTTCTGCTCTAGAAACGTAAAGGTAATTTTTGGATTGAGCCAGTGACATGTAGTGTTAACCATGAATGCTGTCTTAGTTAATTCGGCAAAAATGCTCTTCAGTATTTACAGTGCCTTGCAAAAGTATTCACTTTTAACTGTACACCCCCCTAAAGTCAATACTTTCTAGAACCACCTTTTGTAGCAATCACAGCTCCAAGTTGCTTTGGATAAGTCTCTATGAGCTTGCCACATCTTACCATTGGGATTTTTGCCCATTCCTCCTAGCAAAACAGTTCCAGCTCCTTCAAATTGGATGTTTTGCACTTGTGAACAGCAATCTTTAAGTCTGACCACATATTTTCTATTGGATTGAGGTTTGGGCTTTGACTAGGCCATTTCAACACATTTACATGTTTCCCCTTCAACCACTCAAGTGTTGCTTTAGCATTGTGTTTGGGGTCATTGTCCTGCTGGAAGATGAACCTCTGTCCTAGCCTCAAATCATACACAGAGTGGTACAGGTTATCCCTGTATTTAGCACCATCCATCTTTCCCTCAATTCTGACCAGTTTCCCAGTCCCGGCTGCTCAAAAACATCCCCACAGCATGATTCTGCCACCACCATGTTGATGGTGTTTTTTGGGTGATGTGATGTGTCGGGTTTGCGCCAGACATAGCGTTTTCTTTGATGGCCGAAAAGTTACATTTTAGGCTCATCAGACCAGAGCACCTTCCTCCAAACATTTTGGGAGTCTCCCACATGCCTTTTCGCAAACTCAAAACGTGCCATTTAGTTTTTTGCTGAAAGTAATGGCTTTCTTCTGGCCACTCTACCATAAAGCCCAACTCTATGGAGCGTGCGGCTTATTGTCGTCCTATGTAGAGATACTCCAGTCTCTGCTATGGAACTCTGCAGCTCCTCCAGGGTTACTATCGGTCTCTGTGCTACCTCTCTGATTAATGGCCTCCTTGCCCGGTCCGTGAGTTTTTGTGGGCGGCAGTCTCGTGGGAGGTTGCTGTTGTGCCATGTTCTTTCCATTTGGTTACGTTAGATTTGATGGTGCTCCTGGGGATCATCAAATATTTAGATATTTTTTATAACCTAACCCTGACTTGTACTTCTCAACAACATTGTCCCTTACTTGTTTGGAGAGTTCCTTGGTCTTCATGGCAGTGTTTGGTTAGTGGTGCCTCTTGCTTATGTGTTGCAGCCTCTGTGGCCTTTCAAAAAAGGTGTGTATATGTACTGACAGATCATGTGACACTTAGATTGCACACAGGTGGACATCATTTCACTAATTATGTGAGTTCTGAAGGTAATTGTTTGCACCAGAGCTTTTTATGGGCTTCATAACAAAGGGGGTGAATACATATGCACATGCCAATTTTCAGTTGGCATGTTTTATGTATATAGTTTTCTCATTTCACTTTTCCTACTAAGACTATTGTGTTCTGATCCATCAAATACAATTCAGATGAAAAAACATTGAACTAACGGCTGTAATGCAACAAAATGCCAAGGGGGTGAATACTTTTGCAAGGTACTCTATGATGCTTCCATTCTTAAATAAAGCCCTCAGTGTTGTGGAGCACTGATTACACAGGTTCAACTACCCAGAAACACTGCTGTCTCTCGTCTTTCACATTTCATCCTATGCATTTTGTCAAGAATTCAGTGTGGTTAGGTGCCTTGCTCAAGGGCACCACAACAAATGTTATACTCAGTCAGCTTTGGGATTCAAACTAGTGACATTTTGGTTACCAGTCAAAAGCTCTAACCGCTTGGCTGCAACCCTTTTGACATTGAACTAAAATCTCTGATCTGTTGTTCCATTAGTCCTCACCGAATAGATCTTTGCAGGTCCCTCTTCTCCTGCAACTGTGCTGTCAAACAAAATACCTTATATCAGCCTTTAGGGTGTTGACTGTATGGCTGAGTGTGGGAGGCTTCTGTCTGGCAGAGAGGAGGCTGGACTGGCAGCCATGTTGGGGAGGTTGGTGGGATAAATATCAGGAAGGTGACCTGTTGATAAGACCACAGCTGCAGCAGGGTGCATTCAGGCGGGCACAACCAATGCCGTAGGTTACTGTCAGTCATGTGATAACGATGCAGGAAGACAGGCCTAGAGAGTGACAGACCTGCAACCCTCGATATTTCCTAGTACAAACGCAGCAACATCATAATAAGGCCATTACTCAACGCACACTGGCCCTGAGGCAAGGATAATTCCAGACACATGCGACGAGGCCTCAGCGAAGAGGCATGACATTAGACGGGCTGTGAAACAGGGGGAATGTGAAACGCCTCGTCGCTGTAAACAAAGAAACACAAAGGCCCTTGGCTAATTACCGCTGTCAACAGACGTCATTAGAACAGGCTGCCTGGCTTCTGCACTCCCTCTGCTGCTTTACACTGCAGATATTTATATGCTGATGGGGTCCTCATTTACACACACACACACACACACACACACACCTCTGAGCTGAAGGAAACAGCAACAGAATTGTTGGCCTAGGGGCTTGCATATTGGCGGTCTAGCTGACAGTGTGCAGCTCTTTCATTTTCTCGGTCTCTGTGAGGTGTTTATTTGCATTTTGGAAACGGGAGACTGTAAATAAATACCATGTAATCGAAGGTCATAATGACGCAGTGATTCAGCTGTTGTCTATTATCTTAAATCAGTCGTTTCTTTTTGTTTACTTGTTTCTGTCGTATGGACCAAATCAGAACTGGAGTTCATAAATCATACTTTTTGAAGTGTTGTCTTAACGAGTTGGAATTATGCTCACTGTCCCTAGACACTTCCCAAACAATTTCAAATTCTATTGTTTTGTGTTGTCTTCACCTTTGGTTCATGTCAGCTCATGCATGTGATAGAATTTTTGGCTGCTTTCCACTGTAATGCCTCAATCTATCCTGGGTTATTAGAACAGATCTAGCGAAGTCAAGAAAAGCCAATTTGAGATTGAGACAAAGTGAAGTGATTGCTCATCCAGACAACTGAGTCTGTCTCTCATAGCCATTATTTTCTTAGACCTGAGGTGTAGGAGCTAATCTAACAATTTGCTATCGGGTCTGGGAGCAACCAATCGTGGGAAAATATCATTACTAATAAGTATTTTTTTATTGTTATTTCTAGTGACTTTTGAGATAGACACTTCTTAGCAACAGACAAATTATTTAACACTAACTTTGATGTCCCCTCCACAAATAAAACTAACTAATATGCTGCATAGAATATATTTCTTCAAATATACTCTAGGCGGAATAGCTGTTGTTGTGGCAATTTCTTAACTAATGTATTTTGGAGACATGTTTGCTTATCTATTACATGGTATGTAACTCTGGTATTAGGTTGTGACATGCATCTGTATTATTTCAGAGAATCATTAGGTTCTCTGACCATCTGCTCAAGTGGCTAAACCATTAAGGATATCTGTCCTTTGTTCCTTAGATGTTTAGAGGTTCCTCGAATGATTATTCTGTAAGCATTTGACGCGTCTCTCTATTTGCAAATAAACTGCCAATTGTGCCAAGAGAATTTTGTCTCTGTCTTACTCCTTTGAGTTTCTATCGATGAAATTTCCATCACACTGTCTAAATGAAGTCATAAAGAAAAAACAAACAAATTAAAAGTAAGATGTTCTAAAGACATACAAAACCCACAAAATAGTTGATATTTTCTAAAATCTGATATGGTACAAAAATCTTACTACAAAAGTACAAAAAAAAATATATTCATTCATTCATTGGTCTAGTAATATTTGCATCTCTGCTTGGTTCTCAAGGGTAAAGAAACTTGTTGTCTTTGTTTAGTCATTTAGTAGAAGCTCTTATCCAGAGCAATGGGACTGTGGTTGACAATTCAGAAACAGCAGTGACAAACATGAGGTAGGGGCTTCTAAGGTTGAGACAAGGGAGAGGGCAAGAAGAGACAGCGATTCTGATGGACACTTCTAGAACTGGAAGTCATTTAAGTCCGTCTGTCAGCATGTGTAAACATGGTTTTGTGTTCGCCCTCTTCTTATTGGTCATTCGTCATTTTCCAAGAATTCATCATCATCTTTCAGGCCCAGCCATTCAGTACTGGATGGCAAGATTGTATTTATGAGGTACCAGAACACAGATTAGAGGAGGCACATGCATCTCAAACCACTACAGCATGCAGGATGTGTACGGACAAAGGGTCGACACGGACAAACAAATGTCTACCAATTCCTTTCAGCCCCAGAGCAAGTTGACATGAGGAAAATAAACATTCATGTGAATACTGTCCCACTAGCTGTGGAGGATGCAGGGAAGTATTTTCCAATGTGGTCTCTGTGGAACTTGTCACTTTGTTTATGTAAGTCTTTGATGGACAAATTTGGACGATATGTTACGTTAGGGTACAATGTGCTACGAAAATGTTAAATATGTTCTGAATTTATAAAAACAAATGAAGTGTTAAGAATTAGATTTAAGGTTATAGTTAAGGTTAGGCATTACAGTACTGGTGTTAGGTTTTGGGGTACGGTTAGAAAAAATAACAGCTCTTGGATTTAAACCTGCAACCAGCGGGGTGAAGATTGTGGGTGTTCCCACCCATCCAACAACCGTGACCATTGTCTTCACTACTGCCTCTTGTGGCCGGACTGTATCTTAACATAACATATCTTACATCATAGCTTCCAAATACAGCTCTGGAAACCAGAAAAGGAACCAGGCATATCTAGTTCAGCCAGCCCAAAATTCAAATAAATAAACAACTGTAACCCTCACTGGATGCGAACTCGGGTCTCCCACGGGAGGAACTGTCTTTAACCACTACATCACATTGGTTCACCATTTGCTAGGTACCATTGACCGTGGTGTTAAACTGACTAATGTTTCTTATTAAGTTTATTTCCACCACAAATAGCGTCCATGAACTAAGTATTTTGCCACTGGCCGTTTTACCAGCTTATAAGCCAGTAATAGGTTTGCTAGTATCTTTCATAGTTTTTTTGAATAGTGATAAGAATTGAGCAATTGCTAGCGATACTGAAGAAGAACTTTCCCTGCCAAAGCTATTTCATTTCATGGCACAGAAAACATTCATTTTTATTTCATTTCTGAATGGAATTGATACAACAACTATCAATAAAGGTGACGATAACTTACTTTTTCTTCAAGTGAAAAGACGAGAGAATCGCAGAATACACCAGAAATAGTAAATACTGTATAACCGTAAACAATTTTAGTTGAGGCTTACTATAACGTAGCTACTGAATGTAGTAACAAATCCAACTGCATACTTTGTTTTGACTGCAAGATTCGATCGCGGGAGATTTTGAGTGAGGAACAGAAGGGTTAAAATTAAGAGACCACTGCAAATTGAAAGCTTCTCTCTCTCACTCAAAACAGGAAAAGGTGCAGTGGCCCATAATTTTTCCCAGTGCAGTATTTACACATACTAACTTGTGTTTTTCTCCTGAGACCAGCCTGCATTATTTTGCCAGCTGGGATTTACTGATCCCACCTCTAGCGACTTGGTTCTTGCACAACATCATATGAGATTTAAGTAGGTTCCCACGGGTTGACTCATTTGACTTCTTGGTTTGCTTGGTGTAGATTCTGATGAGGAAACGCTCCTGAATTTGTTTCTGGGTTTTAAAACTCTGTGGCAGTACTTTTTTGCCCTTTCAGCAGACTTTATTGAGGTGTGCTGACTTACAGAACCTACTGGAGCTCAAAGATTATTCCTTTTCAATATAGATGAGGGTAAATAATAGCTCATTACTGTGTGCACGAGTGTGCTTGTCTGTGTGTATCATGGAAGCGAAGATAGAAGGCTGTAAAGATATTGCTATTCCAATTGTTTAATACCCAATATTTTTTAATGAAATGAATAACATATCAAATTTAGTGGGAACAATCTTCTCAAATATAGTTTGAGAAGATTGTTCCCATATCATACATAATTAAATGTCTTACTCTCATATGGGTCAGAACACAAAGAAGTTACACCCAAATGTACCTCCAAATGTACCTCCAATATACGGGATCCTTAGGAAAATATAACCCACCGACATGGATGTAAATAAAAATAAAAATAACGAGCCTTTGTCACTCTAAAGTGGCCAGATTTGGCCCCTTGAATGTGTCCTATTACAGCTAATGTAGATGTGACACATTTCATTACATTTATGACAATTGTAACTGACTTCACTGTGCTTCTCTGCAAAATTAGAACAATTATTTTTGTCAGTTTAAACACTAAACGTTCTACTTTCAGAACAATTAGCGTTAAAATAATCAATTAATGTCAACAAAAACAATTACTTTTTAAATAAATATGTTCATAATCAACATAGGAAATCAAATGTGGAAAATGCTAAGCTTCTGGTTATTTTCTGAATTTATATTCAAAAGCCATCACAGGAATGCCTAGACAATCAGGTTCTTTAAAAAAAAGTAATTATATGGGAAATTATGTCAAGATTAATGAAAAAGGCAGAATCTGTTAAAATGACATAATTCATTACAGATCTGTATTCAAAGATTAATTTTAGTCAGTATTTCTTTCTGGTCAGATGAAAAGGAAAGTAGAAACCTTATGTTTACTTCTATATTGTCCTATTTGTTAAGTGTTTTACACCTATGACTTTATCAAAAAGGAACCCTTTTATCTGTGTATATCTGTATGTCAAGGTCCAGGTGAGAGCAGTATTCAGGTTCAAATGATATTTTTCATGTACTGGTCTTTCCATCTGGACATCCTGAAGTGGAATCATATGGAGAGCAAGCCTGAAGGATGGAAGAGACTCAGCGACACGCTGGCATCAGTGAGGTTGGACATAATGATATAATGCACTGTAATCTCTGGAATGGACCACACTCCGATCTCATCTGTCCAGCCAATCTCTTTGTGGACCTGAGTGATTGGAACGTAACATGCTAAGTTCCAATCATGATCAGAGCGGTGGTTCTAGAGCCACGCACACTGGACCTGGGTGTGAGTCCTACAGCGTCTGCAGTGGTTTGCCCCCCCCCCCCGACACTGATTACGACTGACTTACAACACTTCACACTGCTGTCTCCATGGTGACCATAATTCTTTGTCCATGAGAGTTCAGAATGGGGTCAGCTCAGAAGAGACAAGACCAGATCCTGACATACACTGGCCCGCTTTCCCTGCTGTTGCATCACACAAACCGAAATGTGGTGTGTTCCTGAGTGTTTGTGTGCATGAGTGGTGCTCTGTGTCATGCTGTCAGTGAAGATTTACTAGCGCAGACTATAGCAACACACAATGTGAAATTAGAGGAGAGGAGAAGCTAAGAGAAGAGGAAGAGGAGAAAACGGGGGAAGAGAAAACAGAAACTAGAGTAGAGGGGGTGAACGGGGGAGGAGAACAGAGGAGAAACTAAAGTTGAGGTGGGTGTGCAAGGGGAGAAGAGAGAAGCGACCGTAGAGGGGATGAACTGGGGAAGGAGAAGAGAGGAGAGCATCTAGTACATATCCATGACATTTTAGTAATTTAGCAGATGCCTTTATCCAGAGCATTGTACCGTCAGTATATTGATCTGAAGACAGCCAGGTGGGACAACTGCAACTCAGGCACAGTAAAACGTTTTACTGAATCAAGTAACTCTCAGCAGTCAGTGTTAATGCTGTCTTCTATCCTCTGTCATCAACCAGCATGCGATATGACATCACAATCCGGATCACAATCTGAAGACCTTAACACAGTAGAGGGTTTAGATCTGTGCACAATCAGAATACCTTAACACAGTACAGGGTTTAGATCTGTGCACAATCAGAAGACCTTAACACAGTACAGGGTTTAGATCTGTGCACAATCAGAATACCTTAACACAGTACAGGGTTTAGATCTGTGCACAATCAGAATACCTTAACACAGTACAGGGTTTAGATCTGTGCACAATCAGAAGACCTTAACACAGTACAGGGTTTAGATCTGTGCACAATCAGAAGACCTTAACACAGTACAGGGTTTAGATCTGTGCACAAGCTTCTGTCGTTAACAGCCTTTGTCTTTGCATTACCGGTTTTGCTAATATGAATATAGTTGCTTGCCATGCCGATAAAGCTCCTTGAATTGAAAATGTTGAATAAAAACATTTTATTACATTAGAAAACATAATTTAAATGAGCAAGACACCAGTTTAACCGTGAAAGAATGCACAGCACGCACTGGACACAGTGCCAGAGCAGAGAGGAAACAGATGTCCAGAGATGGACCAGTGGCCTACTGTCTTAAAAGCAACAGTATAACTACCAGTCCTTAGTTGGCTACTGAGACAGACAGACAGACAGACACAGAGAGACAGACACGGAGACAGACACAGAGACACAGAGAGTGTCGGGATTAAGCTGCAGTATGTTGGGTATAATAGTTGTACAGCAAACCACCCCACAGTACGTGAGGGGTAACATGGGTTTCAGACTAACATCTGTCCTCTGTTCATCCCTTTGCCTGTTACATAATTATCAAATCATTGAATTCCCCTCATTCCCCTCCATGTTTCCACAGAAGTCCTGGATTCTGCCCAGCCTAGTGGGGTCCAGCTGATGACAGGCCACTTACGCAACCGCTCCAAGAGCCTGGTATCTCCAAACCAGTCCAGGCCATGACAGAGAGAGAGATGTTAAGAGGTCTGTTCAGGTTCTGTTGGCTGGGTTCTCTTGGCTGGGTTCTCTTTGGCTGGGTTCTGGGTCACTATGTAACTGCAGAACATGTCAGCTCTATGAACACCACTGGCTGCCATCAGTGGATTCATTTCCACACCTTAGTGTGAAGACTCACGTGGACACTACTACTTCAGTCAGTAGATCCTTTGCAAACAGGTCAATCTGAAAGATCCATCAGAAGATCAAGGTGTTTTTTTCCCAGTGTCTGTTTGAGTATTATCATAACAATGCACAGTGGATGTCTATGGATAACCCACACACCCACACACCCACACATACATACTGTTGAATCACACTCTGGTCTTCTTCATGTGTCCACCACACTTTAAGGCAGGTCAGGAAGTCTGGTCCTGTCCAATACATGGTCTTTTTGGCCGTGTGTGTTGTGGGTCATCCAGTGTGTACTTGTCCTGTTCCACGGGCTGTGTGTGTGCGTGTGTGCGTGTGTGTGTGTTTGTGTGTGTGTGTGTGTTAGCGTGTGCGCGTGTCACACAGCGCCAAGGCTCTGAAAGCCACAGAACTTCCAGCGTTTCTCCAGCGTGGCTCCGACTCCACTCAGTTCCTGCCTGAAGACACTGGGCAGACGCCCCATCAGAGACTCCAGCTCCCCCGCCGACACCTGAGTGGGACAGTGATTGGATGTGATTTCAAATGGACTCATTTGATTGGTGCCCTTTCCCCTGTACTCATTATTAATTAATGAAGTGACCTTAGTGTCCAGTCTTTGAATGTATGACCACAGATAGTCGATGTTGGCTCCAAACGGGTGGACGTGGAGGAAGGTAGAGATGATGCCTGCAGAGACGGAGAGTTGGAGAGCGAGAGAAACGGAGACGAGAAAGAGGGTGTAGACAGAGAGTCAGATACGGAGAGAGAGAGAGAAACAAAGAGGAAAATGAGGAAGAAACACATTCTGTTGAGCTGCGGCTCTCCTGCAGAGCTCCAATCTGCATCTTGACATCGTGCCGTGCAATAAATGCGTCCCGAGCCGTCATAAAAAACGCTGGTCCGAGCAGAAACAGCACTTGTGTTGATTACTTGTGAGAGGTCCTGCAGTGCGTCGCGACTCAGGGGGAGAGAATATACTCTAGTGTGGTCCTCTGGGAGCACAGAGCCAATATTTATCCCCCTGATTTATATGAGGGAACATTGCCCATTACAGACAGGATTAGGACACAACTCAAATGACAAGCGAGGGAGGGGGAGGGCGTCTGTCTGGGGGGGCACAATCTGAGTATGTGTTTTGTGTGTGTGTGTGTAGATGTGGATGTGTCGTTTGTGTTTGTGTATACATTCATGCAGACGTGCGTGACCGCACGCACACGCGTGTCCTTGACAGATGCCTGTGTTGGTTATTAAAGGTCCAGGCTGTGTGGTGGCTACAGCATGCTGGGATGCCAGCAGAGTGGCTCGCTGGCAGGGAGATAGAGAGCTCTAGCTCTCCTCTCCTTCATGTTGGCTTTCTGTGGGCAGCGCTAAAAGAGATAAATGTTGTACACCCTGCTCCTCTATACCTCTGCTCTCCTCTGCTCAGACCTGATTCTGGCTCTGCTTAACACCAAGCAAGCTGCTGTTATGTCCCTACAGCCCCGAAGGGACATTTGCTTTCCAGCTGTAAATCAGAAAATTGGCACGGCACTACATTGTGCTTGTATCTACAGAATGGTGATCCATACTGTCAACACAAACAAAAGACAAATATAACCACTGACTGTAGTAAAAACCGGAATAGTGGCTGCTTTTCTTATGCAATCAAACTAAATTTCTGGGAACTGAAAGAGTGGGAGAGAAAGATGGTGGGGGGGAGAAGGGCAGCAGGACAGATGAGAGAGGGAGAGGAGGAGAGAGGAAAGGGCGGGGAGGAAGAGAGAGGAGATAGAGAGCCTCTGGAGAAATAGGCAATTTGTGTTCAACAGTCAGTTCCTTTCTCTCCTCTCTCCTGGAACCAGTTTGTCTTTCAGTCGGTTCTGGCTGATGGCATCCTTGTCCGTCTTGGTGTCTTTAGTGCCTTGCCATAAAGTGGCTGTGTGTGCACAACCCCAGCACTGCTGTGTGCAGCCAACAGAGAAAATGTGAGTGTGTGTGCGCCTGCGTGCGTGCGTGCGCGTGCATGTGCCCACACTCGTTGGAGGATTAGAATATGTGCGCGGCCAGCGCCAGCAAACTACTGCTCAGTAAGCTCCCAGCACCTCTCCCCTGAGCCGCCCTCCATCCAAACCTCCATCCCAGTTCTGCGTCCAAGATGACAGGCAGCGGAAGCTGTTTCAAAACCGTTTCACCCCATTAATAACTGGCCCCCTGAAAGCATGTCTGTGTCTACTGGCCCCCCCCCCAGCCCACCATCCAAACCCCCCAGACAGAGGACAGGCAATGTTAAATGCTTTCTCAATCTGATGGAAAACCCATATGACACCCTACATTCTGAACTGGCCTGGGGAAATGGTCCAGCTGCACATTTGTGATATAGAATCATTAGCATTTCTACGTACTACGTCGTTTTAGATGTTCACCAGTGGTCTGAAGTGTTGTTTTATTTAATATTTTAGTTTTCTTATTGTCAGATATTCTGTATGTGGCTGATGTTACCTAGTAGCAGGGCCTCTCTCTCTGAAGTGACAGGTCCTCTCATGGCTGCTTCACTCCTTCTGTCTCTGCTGTGGTACTGAGTGGTCGTACATCCATTCACTACCTATAGAGACACACACACACACACACACACACACACACACACACACACACAGAAACATCCCTGGGTTAGTCCTTATAGACACAAACAGAGAACACTGTTCGAACTTATAGGCACACTGACACACACAGAGACAACATTGTGTTAGATGTGCACACACACACACACACACACACACAGAAAACGTTGTGTTAGCCCTTATAAGCACACACACACACACAGAGACAACGTTGTATTAGCCCTTATAAGCACACACACACACACATACACATACATGCACAGAGACAACATTGTGTTTGTTTTTGAAGACACACAAGTGCAAAGGGAGTTGCTGCCAGAGTACTGTACTATAAATAAAGATCATAAGCAGGGATCAGTGTCCCGAAGAACGTGGAGTTAGAAATATAACGTGTGTGTGTGTGTGTGTGTGTGTGTGTGTGTGTGTGTGTGTGTGTGTGTGTGTGTACACAGTAAGGGTTTTGGTTGGGCAGAACAAACAGAATCAGGGGAAATTGGAATTAATAATGTAGACTGTAATGTGTTTACTCAACTTTCAGATTATGGCATCAAAAAAATATTGGAGTACCGTACACCATCAGTCAAGACTGACCTCTGAGCTTTCTTCTCACATT
>JACXGJ010011722.1:0-19263 GCA_016801105.1 Esox niger | reverse complement strand
GGGGGGGGCCCGGTCTTACGGGGCCTGGTGGTGGGGGCCTGTTGATACGCGGACCGGTGATACGGGGCCCGGTGGGGGGGGCCCGGTCTTACGGGGCCTGGTGGTGGGGGCCTGTTGATACGCGGACCGGTGATACGGGGCCCGGTGGGGGGGGCCCGGTCTTACGGGGCCCGGCGGTGGGGGCCTGTTGATACGCGGACCGGTGATACGGGGCCTGGTTGGGGGGGCCTGTTGATACGCGGACCGGTGATACGGGGCCTGGTGGGGGGGGCCCGGTCTTACGGGGCCCGGTGGGGGCCTGGTGATGCAACCATCCGCAGTGACCCTCTACAGGGTAAATGCATGTGGTAGATGATTACATAAGCTGGTTGCTGAGCATCATGTTCTGCCAGATCTCCACAATGTGCACATTTTAATCTCCTCCCATTCCTCACTCGCCTGAACACCCGGAAGCCGTCGGCAGGCGGGTGGACTGTTGTTATGCTCGTGTTTGTATTCCATTTGTGCATGCAGGGTTCAATGTCTCTCTCTCTCGTTCTCTCTCTTCGCGGATGCTTACAACAGTGAGGAAATGCTATTCAAGGTCTTTGGATCATATTCTCTGGGGAAATCTCTGAATCCGGGATTTTTTTTTTGTAAACGAATCAGGAGTTCACTTTAGGAAAGAAAGGTAAATGAATTTCAGCTGGAGTCTGAGGTTGAGCGTCTTCAAGCATTGGTGGCCGTTTAACCGCGAATAACGCGTTTCTGCGTCACTGTATTCGCTACATGCGTTTTTTATGATATAACAAACCATTTAACACAAATCTTTCAGTTGATTTCCTTTACATTATGTACCCTAGGTGTGGTTAAAATGAAAGCAGGGGTTTAGAGCATATGCTGAGGCGTTACTGTTTCACAACCCTCAGGATTTGTTTTTACTTCATATGCCGTCAAAAATCTTCGCATTTCTTCATTCACAACACACACCGTGACTCCGTATCAAATACGTGTAGTTGTCGCAAACCATAAAGGCCTCTGTTATTTGGTGGCATAGAGTGGATACACATTCAAAATCACCTTCGGTTCTCTACGGCGCTGGTTGAAGGTACGTCCCCAAGTGGGACTCGGGTGTCATTCGGAAGGAATTTGCTCGGGCGTTGAGTTGAGTCGGCACACTCGATGCTACATTACCGACACTGATGAAACGGCCCAGGTTGTGTCATGCCTGCCAGAGCTATGTACTGTATAATGACTGACAGTGGCAATAATGGCTACACAGTCAGATAATACATTAAACTACACTGCATTTTTCTGCCCGGAAGCATATGCAACGCTGGACACTGCAGAACACACACACACACACACACCACACACACACAGCACACACGGGTTCCGTGCCATTCCAATTCAGCCATCCACGTCCAGAGATCGATTTGCAGGGGATGATAAATGGACCAGTACCTCGACAGAAGACGTTAAGCAGAGAGCCCACCGAACCGTACCGCTTTGTAATTACAATGCAAACGAAAAATGAGGCATGATGTAGCACCGTCACCAAGCAGCGCATGTGTGTGTGTGGGGTGGGAACCGGCAGATAGCTGGAGGTGTGGAAGGAGAAGCGGAGGAGAAGTGGAGGACTGCCAGTCTAACTCTAATGATAATGAGGACATAGCGCGTGCTTCAGAGGATTGGGTGTAATTGAGCTAATGAAAGCATTCTGTTGTCTCCTGATTGAACACATGCCTCAAGTTATTTCTTCAAGGAGCTGCCTGTGTGTGTGTGTGTGTGTGTGTGTGTGTGTGTGTGTGTGTGTGTGTGTGTGTGTGTGTGTGTGTGTGTGTGTGTGTGTGTGTGTGTGTGTGTGTGTGTGTGTCTCAGTCCATGCTCTCTTTCCGGCACTCCTCTTAAGGCTGACCTTGTGAAGGGCATGGTGACTTAGGGTCTTCTTAAACTGGTTTCATTTCAGAAGAACAAGGATTGACTTTTCTGCTTCCCAGCCCTTTAATGAACTTGTGTTTGTGTGTGTGTGTGTGTGTGTGTGTCTCTGCATCCCGTCCCCCTTCCAGATTGGCCAGTGGCATTCGGAGCAAGGCCTGTCCATGGAGAGGAAGCTGCCATCGATCAATGTGACAGACACTCTCTTCAACACCACACTCACCATCACCACAATCCTGGTGAGTGAAGACTGACACATGCAGGACACAGCCGCGGGCGGACAATACGGGGAGGGTCAGTGTGGATGCTGGGGTGCAGTTGGGGTGTGTTCCTCTGCGTCACACTGAGTCACGGATGGGACATGCGGCTGGACGGTCCGCTTGGCTTAGATGTGCAGGGGGCTTGACGTTAAAGAGTAGCAGGGTAATGATTCACGATGTCCCTTTGTCAAAACAAGATACTAGGAATGACGGACACGTGCTGGATCAACCATGTGGTTACATGTACAGGATGGGTAGTATTTTACAATGTCACCAGTGCACATAAAGTATGTTTCACAGTTTCCTGTATATGTGTACACATATATATATATATATATATATATATATATATATATATATATATATATATATATATATATATATATATATATACACACCCACACATACATTTATAATCTGAGAGTTTACATAAAGGTTTCAATTCACATTTCATCCTTGTTTTACAGTACCTGCCATGGTGTCTGACAAGGAGACAATCTAGGTCTGTGGCTCAGATGAACAGTTAACATCACAGTAGCCACTAACACAGCCAGTAACCCTGGACTTACAACAATTCAAGCAAATGTTCTTCTGAAGCACATTGCGCTGCTGAATAATGCAACCAGAGCACATTACGCTATTAAATAATGCAACAAGTCTCAAGCATGTGCAAACAATTAGTGGGTTTATTTTCTCGTTTGTAGGCTACACTCATTAGGCTTTCATTATGGCTTCGAGATAAAGGAGAGTTACTAACAGCATAGCGTATATAAACTTTCAAAAAGAGTCAAAGAAGAGGCTGTCCGGTTTCTCCGTGTTTATTTGTTTTTACCATCAAAATGCTAGCTTTTATTTAAAATTGGATCAAATAATGACACCAGTGTTAATTTATTACAATTTAATTATATGAAATAATATGAACAGAAACGTTTGAATATACATAGCTAAAGCAGACAAAATATAATGTGTCCATTCATAACAGGAATGTGAGGTTTTTTTTTGGGGGGGGGGGGGTTATCAAATATAAAAGCAGTGTTAATAGCACTCTCACTTAAAACTTCACTCCAGTGATGGCTCTTGATTTGCTGCGTAGTCAGGGCAGTGCCAAATGGTGACAGAAATGTTTTATTTAACAGACATTTATATTGCTCCCTTGAAGCAATCAATTATTGCTCAAATAAAATGTATAACTATTAATATTTCGCCCTGTTAACATGCAGGGCAAGAATAAATAATACAGTCAATGGCAAGCATGTGTTCAGCTCAAATCGTCATAACATAGAGTTCAACTAGAAAATATCAGTAGCAGTTAACATTTAACTTCTATACAAAAAATATGTGACATGGCAGGATAACTAGATCAATAGCTAGAGCAATCACTGGCGAACTAGGGATTCTGTTTTTTGTGGTTTTAATTAAGATCACTGGTTAGAACTCACTTTAGAAGATCCAACTTAGAAGATCCTGATTCTCTCATTCTTTGGTTTCTCATCCCCCAACATCCTGTATTGGATTGTTTATTTGTTTCGACAATTTTACAATTCTGCCCAATACCCAGAGCTTCTGCGAGTCACATTAGTAAGTAACTGAACAGCTTGGTTTTAAGGACGTTTTTTTTGTTAATTAAAATGTAAACTTTTACCATACTTTGATGAGGGTTTGTGTAACCCCATGTCCAAAAAAGTTGGGACACACTGTAAAATGGAAATTAAAACAGAATCCAAAGATGTGCAAATCATTTAAACCCTATATTCAAAAGAAAATAGTACAAAGACAACATACTAAATGTTGAAACTGAGAAATGTTATTGTTTCTTGAAAAAGATATGCCCACTTTGAATTTGATTCCAGCAACACGTTTTTATAAAAGTTGGGATAGGGGCCACAAAAGACAAAAAGTTGTGTGAACAACTAATTGGGTTAGTGAGCAACAGCTCCGTAACATGATTGGGTATTTAAAGACCATTTCAGAGAGGAGGGGTCTGTCAGAAGTGGGGATGGGAAGGGGTCCACCACTAGTGCCACAATTTAAGAATGACATCACAATGTTAAATTGCAATCCCAGCTTTTATTAAACATGTTGCTGGCATCAAATTCAAAATGGGCAGGTATTTTTCCAAAAAACAATAACGTTTCTCATTATTAACATTTAATATGATCTCTTTGTACTATTGTCTATTTGATATAGGGATTAAATGATTACAAATCATTGTATTCTGGTTTCATTAGCATTTTATGCAACATCCCAATTATTTTGGAAACGGAGTGGTAACATGATCCATAATAAAAGAAAATATAGATTTTCTTGTATTTGTTTACAATCATGTGGGGCTCAGTCCCTAACGCTCAAATGGGGAGGATGATTTACAGTTTTTATTACATACTGTTTCTTCTTTAGGTTGTTCAATCATTTTATTATTGCTGTTATACAGACTGCAAGTTGTCATTTTTTATTAGAAAAGTATCACCCTTTCTTAAACAAGCCATACAAAGCTGGTATGAATTTTAATTAAATTCTTCAGACAAGACTGATAGAAATATAATTACAAATATTATGGTTGAGATCATACATACTGATTATATAAAACATTATTTATTGAAAACATACATACTTACACATTGTATTATAGTTTTTTAAATTATATTATACAACCTGTTTCCAAGAAAGTTGAGACGCTGTGTGAAATTGAAAGAAAAACAGAATGCAATGATGTGCAAATTAAACACTATATTCAATAGAAAATAGTACAAAGACAACATATCAAATGTTGAACTTGAGAAATGTTATTGTTTCTTGAAAAATATATGCCCACTTTGCCTTTGATGGTAGAAACACGTTTAAAGGTGGGACAGGGGCCACAAAAGACTGGAAATGTTGTGTAATGCTAAATGAAACCTGGTGGAACGTCTCACAACTAATTATGTTAACTGGCAACAGGTCAGCAACATGATTGGGTATAAAAACGGTACAACATGTATATATTTTATAAATCAGTAAAATAACAGAAACAAAGGTTTGACACGGTAGCTGCAATCAAATGCTTCCTATAAGCATGGATGAGCCTCCTGCACCTCAATACTGATAGTGTGGACCACTCTTTTAGTGCAATCTTGAGATATATTCTCATCTTACAGTATGTCTCTCTCTCAGCAGAAGTAGTCCTACTGTACCATGCAACCCCATTAGTGGGGTAGTGACGGACAAGCGAGTTGAAACTGTTGGTACCTTGTGTCAGATGGTCGGCTTGAATCTGTGTGGCAGTTGATTGAGGTACTTTCTCCGCCGTTCATACAATCCTCACAGGCGATCTTCCGTCAAGCTTTCCGTTGCAGGCGTTTCCAAAGGGCTTGGCTACAATGGCTTTTTAAACTTCTTGGTGACTTTACATACATAGGAAACAGGAATATTTTGGAGATGTTCTCATAGCTTCAAGATACTTGCCTACAATCTTGGGTGTGAGCTCCTCAGACAGTTCTCTGGTTTTCTTCGTCTTTGTATAAATTATGATTAGCAAATTACTCAAATTATTCAGTTTTGTTCAACTGCAAGCCAGGTTATGAATTATTTGAAAAAACTGTAGTTTTCACCTGATATAAAAAACATTGCCATGTCATCAGTCATTTCCTGACCTTGAAGGCCGCTCAGACAGTCTCAAGTGAGGCAAAGGAAATAGAAATCGGGGGTATGTCTTTGGAGTTGCTGCCATTGTTGACCAATCACAGTAGCCCTTGTTGCCTGTGCAGTGATGGGTGACCATGTAACTTAACAGCAAAATCAGCTTGCTAACAAATCTGTTGTGCCCAGATGGGAAGTCTGCAATTCATGTCCTTAGATAACAGACATGGAACAGAAAATCCACTTGGTTCAGAAGAGTAATAAACAATTTGGTCTACCAGGGGCAATCTAAATACAGTGTCTGTAATAGTTGAGTTTCTGTCTGCACCTGCCATAAGTCGGGAAGTTGTCCTCAATGTAAATGCAGTCCCTTACTTTATACACACTCAGAAATCTGTATTAGTGATGTGCTTAGCGGGCTTTAGATACCGTCTATAAAACGCTATAGACGGTAAAAATTGAAGATGTAATCTGTGTGGCAGCTGATGCTCTGTTATTTGGCAGCAGTTTTCTCTGTGTGCCTTGTCAAGAGGCTATCATTTCAAAGAGGAAATTTTGATCTTCTCCTCTCAGTCTCCCCCCTTCATACAGCTTAAGAGGAGTGGGTCTCTCTTCACTCCCCTAGGTCACACTGATTTTCGGTAGAAGCCTTGAGTTTTTCGACTGAACCGCACTGGGGTTCATGGTGCTGAGTAATGATTGGCTAAAACCATGTTCCAATCACACTGAGTTGGAATGGAGCAGTGTTACAGCGGGCTTTAGCCCTGATAGATTGGGTGACTGCATTATAGTTAGGCCTTCCTCCCACCACTACCTCAATCACAAGATAAGCCCCAAGTATCTTGTAAGGAGCCCAGATGTCTGCAATGTCTTATTTGCAGTGTTACGCTTATTGGTTAAGGTTGGAGCAGAATAAAGTGAATACAGTGTCAGGCCGCAAAAAGGTCTGATTTGGAATGATTGGGATGCAGGTGGAATGGTTCGTTTCTGCAACCAGTCGGCCTTCTTTAACAAATGAGGGGGTGTTAAGACAGTGCACGGCGCAAACCGCTACGTGTTGATTTCACTTTGTAGATATAGAGTCATCTGGGCAAATGTAAAAAGCTACAAGGAGCAATTTTGTCGCTATCACAACTCATTCATCACAGTGTGATTGCTGTGTCGCACGCTATCTCTGGAGCAGCTGCAGTACAGAGCGGCACCAGGAGGATTCCGCCTGCACCTGTGGGTCTGCCCATCATGCAGACTGGTCAATTACAGCGCTGCACCATTGTCACCGTGACCTCGGTACCTCTGAGGTCCAATGCAATACCGCATACAACACTTTTGGTTTTTTGTCGCCTCCAATGTCCCCAGACAGTTTGTAATGGCTGTTTTGTTAGCAATGTTTTGTTTTTCTGCCTTTAAATGTTAGGGAACAGCTTATGGGTCTGGGTTGATAATAGGCTCAGCTTTTAATTTAGGTGATTTTTAAAGTTATTTGTGATTGGCAGGCTCAGGACTCTGACTCGGTCAGTCTGAAGTGATATCACCTTCAGACTTCAGACCACAATCAGTGAAGTGGAGTGTAATGGTAGGTTATGATTGTTCAGGAGGGTCAAGGTTTATAATTCCCATCATCCTCTCTGCTCACCTGTCAAGGATTGTCCCACAGCGCTGTACCTGAAGAAGACCTGGGTTCAAACACAATTTAAACCTTTGAACGTTTGCATCAGTTTGCTTGAAGGTCAGATTGGCAGAATTTGTGCTTTTGAGATGTCATTGGTTCCATTGTGCTTCTCAAACTAGATTAAGCACAGCTGAAGTATTTGAACAATTTCAGGCATTCACGACCTTAAGGCCAGGACTAGTCCTTGTTACAAGAGAGAAGTACCTGAGAGCAGATTATAAGACTGTGGCTTTTAGATATCATGATGCTTTTTTTATTACCTTGTGAGAAAGAAGAGTGTAATCCCATTTTCCTGCTCTGGGTTAAGAAATGGTCAAGGGTAATGATAAATCACCCCCTCGCTCTTTTAGACAAAACCAATCTTCTTACAACTCAATAATTCTGAATATTGTCAGTCTCTCTACAGCCTCTCTCTTACAGAGAGTTTTAGATCTGAACTGCCAGTCTGCTATGCTGTCCTCTACTGTATGTTTTCAATGCCCCCAGTTGTATTTGTTGGCATGAAGGAGATGTTGTGAGGCAAGGGGATTGTGACTGCACCTTGACCCACATCAGGGTTAAACTGTGTTATATTTAAATATTGATTGTTTGACCGATGGGTGGTCTTTGCAGTTCCTTTGTGACTTTTCAATTTTTTTCCAAGGAACTGGGCAAGCAAATCAAGAATCAGAGGAGATTTCAGAACCCAGCTATGCCTTTTTATTCCTTCTGGATCCAGAATTCCTCTTTGTCATGAGTGCATTTGTTTAGATTTCTAGGATAATCCCCAGGGCCTGTATTTAAATATGCTATGTTATATGTATTTGGGTCAGTTATATCGTTATACATTAGTACAGACAGATTCTGTATATTCAAAATTGTTGTAATATAAAAAACAGGTTCTCGGATTATGTTGCGAAACGTTTGCGGTTTCTCTAGAAACCAAGCAGCAGCAAACTTATCAAATGGAATGTAACTGAAAGGGATCTACTGTACTTACATTTTTCCGACATCCGTTCTAGTTTATTTTGCAACACTTTTGCTACAGAATCCGAATGACGTAAACCGAGACATGCAGTAAGTGGATATTTCTTCATGTCTTGATTGTTCCTGTTTTACTAATTGGTTGGGATTGTGTGTCAGAATGTAGATCTCATTTTCCCTAGTTTATATAAAATACATCTCTGGTTATTAGAAATGTTTATGTCTGTGGATGTGACCTCAAGTTCTTCTATCCAGAACCGGTGGGGTTGAGAGGGAGCGACAGAGAGAGAGAAAGAAGGGGAGGCGTTGAGAGAGAGTATTGTTTTGCTCGATAATGGTCCCTTTACCATTATCGATTGATAACAAGTTTTTATTCCTGTAATAGATGGGTCAGAGCCAGCTCTTAATTTTATTTGTCAGCCAGTAACCAGCTCACCAACAGAGGCTGTATTTCCCCTCTACAGATTCTCCTAATAGTGTAGGCTTTTGGGGAGATAAATATAGAATTACTTTGCCTCCCTTTCACAATCATCAATCAACAAGTGTGAGCTAGCCGGGAATTATGGGCCACATTTAATTAAGCGGAGCGGGCCATTCCTCTTTCTCGCTGGGGGCGTAGAGACCTATTAATTGAATCCAGAAGGTTTGTTTATTAGTTTCCTAGCTTTCCCCCTTGAAACCCTCAGCTTGTAATGTACAACTGGCCCGTGAAATGCTGCTCTTTAATAAGCCCCGGTTTGGGAAGGGGAAGGGAAAGCGTCCGTCCGGCTGCGATGGTTGAGTGCTTCCTCCACCAGGCTGCTGTGAGCCATGGAATCATTTACATTTATATTGTACCTTTCTGTGCGGTGCCACATAACCACAGCAGAGGTGTCCACTCGCGGGCAGAAAGGTAACATGCGTGGCCCATTTAATGAGTTAATGAACAAATGGAGAGGATTTGCATTTATAGTGTCAGCATGCTCTGAGTCAGTGCCCAAATAGCTCTGTCTTTTTTGCACTCTTCTTCGTTCCAGGCAGGCCAAGAGCTCACCTCCGCACGTACGCTCAAAGCATCCACATCCATCGAACACTGATGGAGGGAAACAATTAGACTGCCGTGATTCAGGGATCTCAGATATGATGCAGAAAAAGCTTGAAAAACGTCTCTGGACCTGAAATGGCTTATTCTGTGATCCCTACTTCGACTCTCTTATCGGTACAGCACAAAGTGGTGTATGTACTGTAATCAGTCAAGATGGAGGGGAAGTAGAACCCTAATCAAGTGTCAAGGTAGTACCACAGGTAAGAAAAACAGATGTTGCCATGGTGACGGTGGTGGTATGACGGGTTGTCTTCTTTGACGTGTCTAATTTTCCACCGTGTCACAATAGAAGGATGCGGCTTCGTTCTGCGAGAAAAATACATCTCCCAGTCTATCAGTCAATAACTAAAGCCGTCCCAGTGGAAGTACAGCAGAGCAATTTCCCTGTTTGCTCTACAACTCTGTTCCATCTATTCTTCTCTTTATTACAGTCAGTCTTTTCTCTCTCTCGAATTCAGGATACACCTCATTGTACTGTAGCTGAATGTCTATTCCATTGGACTGATTTCCCTGCCAAGACTCAAAAATCCCCCCAAAAACAAAAGTTTGCTTTTGTTTTGTGGATGAAAGGCTACGTGTGAAGACTTATCACAGAATACCGGCCATGGTCCCACCACATATTACAGAGGACCTGCCATGGCCCCACCACATATCACAGAGGACCGGCCATGGTCCCACCACATATCACAGAGGACCTGCCATGGTCCCACCACATATCACAGAGGACCTGCCATGGCCCCACCACATATTACAGAGGACCTGCCATAGTCCCACCACATATCACAGAGGACCTGCCATGGTCCCACCACATATCACAGAGGACCTGCCATGGTCCCACCACATATCACAGAGGACCTGCCATGGTCCCACCACATATCACAGAGGACCTGCCATGGCCCCACCACATATCACAGAGGACCGGCCATGGTCCCACCACATATCACAGAGGACCTGCCATGGTCCCAACACATATCCCACAGGACCTGCAATGGTCCCACCACATATCACAGAGGACCTGTTGGGCTTGTTGGGCTGCACCAGATCAGTGGTATGGCAGAGGCACGCCCCAGAACCGCATGGCTCTCAACCGGGTGCTCAGCCCAGCTCATCACCGGGAGAACACAGCCTGTCCTCCAGGGCATCACAGAAAGACCAATCAGGTCATTAGGGGACCTCAGCCGCCCTAAGACGTTTCACCCCAGCAGACGTAGAACAGTGCACATATTTCTGAGCAGACACACATCCACGTGGGATGGTTGGATATAAACCTGGTTGCAGACAGAGGATATGTTTTAAAAGCTGCTTGTTACAAGGCTGGCTTCATCCCGTAAAACCAACAGCACATTGCCAAGTAACAGTGTTTAGCTCAGTTAATGAGTCCTCTCACAAAACATCATTAATAATCTGGCCCTGCAAAGTTTGATACATGCTTTATTTGAATAATTAGGTGGGTGCTTATATTTGTCCCATTTCACACATGATTCTAAACAATGTGTGTGAATTGGAAACATTGCCTCTCCCTCAGGCCTCCGATAGTGTGGTTACAGCCAGAGGATCAGACATTATTGACAGTGACCCCGGAACAATTAGGGTTAACTACCTTTCTCATGGGCTAAATGACTTTTTTTCCTTCCTCGGCTCAGGGATTTGATTGACCTTTCAGTTACCAGCCCAGTGCTTTTAAACTAGCAGGCTCCTGCCACTAGGATGAACCCCCCTCCCAACAAATGTAGCACGTGTGTTTGTTTTGCCAGGGTAGGTGGTGTAATGTGACCGGATTTTTATACCGTCTGACAACTGGTGGAGAAATCTCTACTTAAACAAACGTACTGATCTCTCAACGATTTGTAAGAACCAATCCTATATTAGCGAAGACGGAGTGAGTCGGTCAAAGACGGAGCTGTAAAACAGGTGGCGTTTGTGCAGCAGGTGCCTGAGTGCTTTTGTTCTTGTGCCAAGTCATCAAGTTAACGGATGCTTATGTAAGCCTGGATTGAGTATCACCTCATTGGCTCCCATTCAACACAAATGACCTCTGGTCCAATAGCCTCCACTGTCTTGACAAACAATCTGCTATCATTGACTTGACCCTCTACTTGACCCTTGACCAGATTGAAAGTACACTATGTCACGCAAGGCTAGGTCACGTTTGCTCTAATGTGTTATGCTACTTAACGCTGTCTGCGTCCGTTCGCAGGAGAACCCTTACGTGATGTTACGACCAAACCACCAGGAGAGGGAAGGGAATGAGCGCTATGAGGGCTTCTGTGTGGACATGCTGAAGGAGCTGGCGGACATCTTGAAGTTCAAATACCGTATCAACCTGGTGGCGGATGGGGTGTACGGCGTCTCCGGGACCAACGGCACCTGGACGGGCATGGTGGGAGAGCTCATCTCCAGGGTGAGGACAACAACCACCTTTACATAGTTCACATCACTAATAAAGCCAGGACCATTTTCTAGACCAGGAAGACATCTCTCCCTACCTTTGTAAATGCACTGCGGACTTAATGTACAAACCATGAAGTGGGTATAATGTTACTGCACCTGGGTGCCGATATTAAAATGTTGCACTCACTACTGTAATAAGTCACTCTGAATTAGAGGATCTGCCTACACTGTCCTCACAAAGCTGGTGTGATCACATTTGTAGCTTTCAAAGTGACTACGATTATTACGCCCAACACAATGAATACAGCTTGTACAATTTTAATGTTCGTAAGTGCCTATTTTTACATTTGTCATTTTGCAGATGTTCTCATCCAGAGCAACATACAATAGTGACTGCATACATTTTAAAACCTCGTATTGGGCCCCCATGGGCATCAAATCCACAACCCCAGCTTAGTGTGTCTCAGTGGACCCTAGGGTCAGATGACTGTGATGTGGGAAGATGTGGGTCTAGGAGTTTTGCAACTCCCCAGTGACTATGATTGCCCTAAGCTGCTTGGTGTTTTCACATTCAAAGAGTGTTGTAGTCAGTGGGTGTAACCAGGCACAGATGTGAGTTGATGAGTGGGAAGACAAAGGGTAGTGGGGAAAGGAAGAGATGGAGGAGTAGGAGAAGTGTTGAAGTAGCTTCAGTAGAAAATTGGAGGAGGAGGAGCAGTAGGGTAGAAGAAGGAAAAAAGAAAGATAAGGATAAGAAAAGATGAAGGATTAGTATGAGAAGAATGAGAACTAGAAGGAAGAGAGGCAGAAACGGAGTTGGGTATGTTTGTCCAGAATGTTTATTAGTCCAGATGTTGCCTGGTCCAGATGACAGAGTGTTGGGGGCTGTTTATTAGTCCAGATGTTGCCTGATCCAGATGACAGAGTGTTGGGGGCTGTTTATTAGTCCAGATATTGCCTGGTCCAGATGACAGAGTGTTGGGGGCTGTTTATTAGTCCAGATGTTGCCTGATCCAGATGACAGAGTGTTGGGGCTGTTTATTAGTTCAGATGTTGCCTGGTCCAGATGACAGAGTGTTGGGGGCTGTTTATTAGTCCAGATATTGCCTGGTCCAGATGAGAGTGTTGGGGCTGTTTATTAGTCCAGATATTGCCTGGTCCAGGTGACAGCGTTGGAGCTGTTTATTAGTCCAGATATTGCCTGGTCCAGATGACAGAGCGTTGGAGCTGTTTATTAGTTCAGATGTTGCCTGGTCCAGATGACAGAGCGTTGGGGCTGTTTATTAGTCCAGATATTGCCTGGTCCAGATGACAGAGCGTTGGGGCTGTTTATTAGTCCAGATATTGCCTGATCCAGATGACAGAGTGTTGGGGACTGTTTATTAGTCTAGATGTTGCCTGGTCCAGATTACAGAGTGTTGGGGGCTGTTTATTAGTCCAGATGTTGCCTGGTCCAGATTACAAAGCGTTGGAGCTGTTTATTAGTCCAGATGTTGCCTGGTCCAGATGACAGAGCGTTGGGGCTGTTTATTAGTCCATATATTGCCTGTTCCAGATGACAGAGCGTTGGAGCTGTTTATTAGTCCAGATGTTGCCTGGTCCAGATGACAGAGCGTTGGGACTGTTTATTAGTCCAGATATTGCCTGGTCCAGATGACAGAGCGTTGGGACTGTTTATTAGTCCAGATATTGCCTGGTCCAGATGACAAAGCGTTGGGACTGTTTATTAGTCCAGATATTGCCTGATCCAGATGACAGAGTGTTGGGGACTGTTTATTAGTCCAGATGTTGCCTGTTCCAGATGACAGAGCGTTGGAGCTGTTTATTAGTCCAGATGTTGCCTGGTCCAGATGACAGAGCGTTGGGGCTGTTTATTAGTCCAGATATTGCCTGTTCCAGATGACAGAGCGTTGGAGCTGTTTATCAGTCCAGATGTTGCCTGGTCCAGATGACAGAGCGTTGGAGCTGTTTATTAGTCCAGATATTCCCTGGTCCAGATGACTGAGCGTTGGGGCTGTTTGTTAGTTTAGATATTGCCTGGTTTAGATATTAGAGCGTTGGGGCTGTTTATTAGTCCACAATCTTTATTAGTCCAGATATTGACAGGTTGTCTGTTTATTAGACCACATATTGCCTGGTCCAGATGACTGAGCATTAGAGCTGTTTATTAGTCCATATATTGGCTGGTCTAGGGCTGCTTGATTCACCCTTTTTACTGTGACATACTGTTGCTCATCTGCCCTAATTCATCTCAATTAGCACAGTCATCGTCATGCCGCGCACGCACACGCGCACACACACACACACACACACACACACACACACACACACACACACAAACACAGACAGACACACACAGACACACAACAGAGATGTCTTTAAAAGGGTCCAGTTAAGCAGGAATTGGTGGTGCATTCATCCCCAATCTGACACACACCCACCAACACCCTAGCTGATGCCATTTAATTATTTTCATGTCATGAATTCAATTTTTTACTGTTGAGCTATTGCGCTTTTCAGACGTACTAATTATTTTATTATCAGAACAGTTCCGACTAGTTGCCTGCACAGTAATGCTCAGTCTGCAAACCATCCAAATGAAAAATATTGTTGTTTCCGGTGGGGTAACATGGCTGGTTTTGGAGAGGTGTATGAAGATGTTTTTCCAGACATGATTGGATAGGAAGGAAGTGTTGAGAAGTTTAAGGGATAGTTTGTCCATAATTCCATAAGTTCACTTACCAAGAGATATTCCAGAAGGCAATATTAGTCATTTTTTCAAACAGTCCATTATTCAGCTCTGTCCCAGTCCGTATTTAGCGTTATTTGCATCATCCAAATTCATGAATGGAAACGGATTGTACAGCTATTGCAAAGCGGAAAATTACTCCCAAACACATATTTTTTAAACTGCACACTGACGAAACAGCCAGAAGAATGAGCTGAATTCAAACTGGCATTAGCAAACTATTTCCTATAGCCCCCATACACCGCTTCTATTCTTCAACAGTAATGTCATCAAGGTGAGTGTGAACTTTAACCTCAACAAGCCAGGAGAAGATAGGTTGCTTTGTCTAGCTTTTTAAAATTGCTGCTAGTATTCATGTATATTATTACTATATTTTTTTACTTTATTTTTGCTTTATATATTTCTTAATTCTTACCACGCAGATGTTGTCTTCCTGCATAATGAACTTCTGGATTTACTTTGTTTGTATCGATGCCGACTTCTGCTCTGCAATTGGGACAATATCTCTTCCTCTCCCGAGTCGTATGGTGGGAGAATCAATGGAGCAACTTCGCCAATGAGATAATTTTGTGAGAAACATTTGAATACAGAGGATCGTGACCCATGTTCACTTATTGGAAAGTGTTACCGACAGATTGTAATACTTCCGATTGCTACTGTATGTTATAATATACAAAGTGCACATACACAACAGCATGGTTATTTAAAGTTTTGGCTCCAGTGTCGGTGTCTATAAACAAACTTAATATGAGAGAAAATATACCTCAAGGGTTGAGAAATGTTGCCGGTTATGGCAGTGAGCAGTTAAACAAATAGTTAAACACAGACTGTACCTTCAAATTGGTAATTCGTGTAAAATAGAAAAAATTGAAATTTAACTGGATTTTTATTCTGTTTAATAGCACATTATGTAGGCTTATGATCTCTATTTTAAGTGAGATTATCTACACTGTTTACACCCATGTTTGAAAATCACAAATAACCATAATTGCTAAATTTATCAAAGAAATTGTGGTTCAGTATTTTATCTATATCGTGCACCCCTACTGGGATATACACTTACTCTTTTTGAACAAATTGCTTGGATTGACACAATTGTGAACAAAACTGACAGGGTAAACACAGTAAGTATTGGTTAATTTGAAATGAGAATTTTGTTGTGAAAATGGTAAAATTATTTTGGGGGGATTACAACATTGTCGTGTTCTTTGAGGGGAACAACACCACTTCCCTTAGTTTGGAGGGTTTTAGAGTAGTTGTCGGCTTGCAATACAGCTTTGCGATAGCGGTATGTACAGTTTCCATTCATGGCATTGTATGATGCTAATAATGCTAATTACTGACTGAGACAGAGCTGAATAATGGATTGTTATAAAAAATTTACTCTATGTGCCTGAAAGACCAACTCGGGGTAAGGGGACTGTCACTATCCCTATAAGTCTTAGTTCCCTATAGGCTAATGGAAGGTAAAGACATAGCGTCATGAAAGTGGTACACAGTATGTGAGCGCCAAGGAGCACTGAAGAAAAGGAAGGTTGATTTGGGGTTACCTTCAGGTTAGGACCATCAGACTGCGGGGGACAACTGACAGGTTAATTTGGTTATCCTGGAGAATACAGAATGGAGACTTCTGTTGTTAGCCTATAGCGGCTGACTGGGTTAACCCAGAATCAGGTTAGTAGAGCTAACAGAGAGAAATATGGCCCAGCCTTCCAGGCCACCAAGTCTGTCTAAGGCTACAGGCTGCTAGTTGGGGACCGGGGCTTTAAGCAGCCACAGACTTCCCCAGTGGGAAGATGAAATGCCACGTACAGTGGGGAACTGCTAACTCTATGCATTATTCATCAGTCATAGGGTTGGCTTTGATTTTTTTTTTATATCTTTTTTCCAGGGCACCAACTTATGATTGAGTGAAAGTGGAAACAAGTATGGTTGGATGGGAAAAAAATACAATAATGCATTATTTAAAAGCTGACTTATATACAGTGAATTCTCTCTCTTTCCCTCCACACACACACACACACACACACACACTTTAAATAGGTTTTAGATTTCAAGTAATGAATATTAATATTCAGTAGGTGCATTAATATTTCAGCAGCTGTTACAGATTTGTTTTACTCTTTCAAGGTAGCGGCTGCTTTGTTTTTTATGTATACCTCTTTGCCCCCTCTTTTTCTTCACTCCTTCATTTATTCACTCACTCATTATCTCCCCCTTTCCCTCATTGATTCATTCACTGACATATTCACTGTGCGAAGGATTTCATGGCACATTCGCTCCGGATGAAACAACAGAACATCGTGGAAAACAGTCCATGTTAATTCATCAGCAGACCTTGGGGACCTCCAGAAGTAGTCATGCGTGGGGCTCCTGTTGTCGTACTTGATAAACTAATAAAGGCTACGTACTCAAAGTGCATTGGGTTATGTAGTGTTCCTAAGGCAAAAACAAATGAGTTGTGTTTCTAACGCACTAACTTGTCTCTGAGTTTGCAGTTCGGTTTCAGCAAGAGTCAACCTTCAAAGGGAACCGTGTCTCTCCTGACTCACTATGCATTCGGGGGCTGTCCAGCGCCTGGTTCATCCCAAATGCATCAAAGTTAGGCTCTATAGGCAGTCTGGGATTAGATGGCCCTGGCATTTCTGTAAAACTCTAGCTAAACTATTTTATTGATAATAGCCCCTTTTTTTTTATCAATGATCTTTTTTTTCAGTTGTGGCTCCCTCACCAGTAACTATATTCGCTAAGACCCCTATTATTAGTTAATGATACTTTCTCGCAAAACAAGTTGGACAGGCTCACTGGGCTAAAATTGGATGCAAATGCCAGATGACCATTCCCCCTAGCTAGGATGCTATGGGACTAGCAATAATTTCACTTTAAGATGCTTCCGTATTAATGCCCAGCATAGCTAAAAAGACTTACAGGCAACATTGTCTGGCTGGCCTGTTTTCAGTCTGAGGAGTAGCTTCTTTATGTACAGTATGGAGAGGAATCATAGATTCATCCGACATGTAGCTAAGGCACCCAGTCTTGTAAAATTTTAGGCAACTGTGTTGAGAATAAATCACCTTTATCAGATTAATACTCATTATCTCTCATTGTGTCAAGACAGCAGTTGTAGTTGTTTCTACACTGCTTTCTCTCAATTCTAATTCATGAGAGAAAAAGTGCAAACACAAACCAATAGTTCGTAATTTGTTACTTATCCAACCCTAAATGCCTGGTTTTGGTTTTTGTTATTAAAAACACTGCAACAGCAACTTAACTAGAAGACCTTCCAGCACCGTTTTGCTTCTGTAGTATCACCTTGACCTATTTTTAATTAATTCTGGACTGATTTTACTCCTAGGAACTGTGCTCAAAGTGATGCTTGTATGAAAGGCTGTCTATCACCATGTCTGTCCGCCCTCTCTCTTGCTGTTTCTCTTTATCTCTCTTTGGTTTCTCTCCCTTGCTCAGTGTCTACTGGCCAAAATGTTAGTTTTGGATCAGGGCAAAGGCATCCATAGAGTACGATAGAGCAGGTAGAACAAATCCCTATGATGAAAGTCATCTTGGCAACATAGCACGACAACACTCAGAGCATGTTTCTGTTACTTGAGTTATCTACATTTTCTTTGTCGGTTGTTTCCTCTCAGCGTGCACTGTATATATGATGACATTGCCCTAGCTGATGATGGGCATCAGAGCAAAACATTCCCATAGATTATTTCGCTCAGAGCTTTCTAGCCAGTTCAACTGGGAGCACGCTCACTAGGATGGAAAGTCCGAATAGGGGCTGATGGGTAAAAGAATGCTGATGACAGGATCCAGCACTGCAGGAGAGGCAGGCTCTCCTCTCATTTAGAGTTGAGCTCCGACAATCCTCTTATTCTCTGACTGCAAAAGACAAAGAACAGTGTTGGGTTGCACTGGGTCCTGGGTTAGGGGAAAATCCCTCGCAGATGCACTTTGTGGCTTGGGGTGATTGGGGGGGTGGAGCAGACCCAGTCACAACCCCACTGTACCCAGCAACTCCGCCTGTCTCTGCCAGTTGGCTGTGGTGTCGAGTGATTTGTCATAACAATCTGCCCTTCGCCTGGATGCAAAAAATTACACTCTGTTCTAGGGCACGTCCCAAATGGCACACTTGTCCCTGTAGTGCACTGCTCTTGACCAGCCGTGTGCTGTTTTTGCCCTGCACAATTAACAGGGTGCGATTTGTGACGTAGCCCTTCATTCTGTTCTACACTCTGTTCTCTCTGGTGCCCTACATGAGTCATGTCTCCAACCACAAGCCAACAGTGGATTATACTTACCCCGATAATGGCTGACAAAGAAGTCACAGGCCACAATGAGGGCACAGTAGGAGCAGGAATTAAACTAGTAGCCTACTTACATTCATTTCCCATTTTCCACGACCGCAACCCAATGTTTGCTACTGTAGATCCCTTTGTGTTTGTGTATCCTAACGGTTCTACTGTAGATCCCTTGTGTTTGTGTATCCTAACGGTTCTACTGTAGATCCCTTGTGTTTGTGTATCCTAACGGTTCTACTGTAGATCCCTTTGTGTTTGTGTATCCTAACGGTTCTACTGTAGATCCCTTGTGTTTGTGTATCCTAACGGTT